>JASANH010000071.1:0-26657 GCA_030248295.1 Mesodorylaimus sp. YZB2_4 | reverse complement strand
GTATGGACATCGTTCTTGACTTGCCAAATTCCCACATTCACTGCCTCACGCATAGCCCCAGGTAAATCAAACAATACTTTATGGAAATTATCAAAGCTCATAATATCCTTATTCCTAGATTGTACGCCCTTCATTCTCACACTTTCATCGCACACATAGCATTTAGAGCACAAACCAATAAAGCTGTCTGCAGTCTTCTCAACCTTCAGTAGGCCAGGCACCCTCTTCTGTGAATCATTTTGCACAAACCATAAATGCTTAATTTTTTCAAACTCCACAACTAGCCTAGCCTTGACCAACACTTCAGAAGATTCTGCAGACAATGACAAATAGATAGAATCAGTATCACACTCCAAGAACATAAAGTCAGACTTATCCAAATATACCAAAAGTACATCATATACAAAGGACAACACTTTCAACTTGGCGTAGGCGTAAACACTCAACCCGATGACCATGGGTAAATTGAATTTGATGGTCCTTTTCTTTAAATAAACTTCAAAGCAGTCGTCACTCACCTCCTCAGTCCTGTGGTGATAAGGATCATTGTGAAGGTTGGTCATTTCCTGTTTATCAACAAACTGAACATTCATGTGCTTCTTCAAATTTGTGATGGTCTTGCCGTAAGAGCTGTTGCCAATAGTCTTGTAGACATCAGCCAGAGTCCCCATAGCCGCCTTATTCTTGTCCCCTTCCATTCTTTTCTCAGTAACTTTCGCCAAATTCGCCGAGTCATTAGCCAAATCTCCTCTCCAAAATAGCTTCCAATCAAGCAGTCTCGTGGTTTCTTCAGTAAGCCTTTTCTTTCGGCCACCTCTTTCATGAAGGGGCCAATATCATCTAGCCCCACATTTGCGTGCTTGATGATAGGAGGAAAATCTTCATAAAGTTCTTTCTTCTCCTCCCTGGTATAGATGTTGACTTTGGCAAATCCGAAAACTTTTCTTCCATAATAGCTGCCAGCATATCATCTTCACTGACTTGATCCGTATTGTTGAAATGCCTGGCAGGATATTGCTTTAAATATTCAACGTACTTCTTTGCCATATCAATTAACTTGTTTAAAGCTAATGTCACTGGTTTTTTATCTCGGAGCAGCTGGGCTACTTTGTTGATAACTGTCCATTCACACTCCCAAAATATGTCCAAGTCAAACCCCAACTCTGTCAACTCTTTGTACTTGACTGTATCCTGCTGTTGCTGCTTCTGGTTGGTTGGAGGTGGTCTGACATTCCTGTTCAGACATCCATTATTATGGTTGTGGTAAAAGCAGCCGTTGTATTTAAATACTTTAGGCTTAGGTCGAGCATCTTTGGCAAATCCATCCACTCTCCACTGATGGATACCCAGCTTCTTTTGGGATCCATGCTGAGCATGATGAATGTAGATACCGTCCAACCAAGCTCTGAATTTCAAATATTCGACTTCTCCGTGACAACGTCTTTCTTTCAAAATTTCATCCATTCTCTTGGACCTTCTTTCTAACTTACCGTTTTCTTCATTAAGCTTGAAATAATCAGGATGTCCCGTGGGCATGTCTTTCATTATAGCTGATAGATACAAGGCATTAAAATCGTGACCAACGACTTTTTTGACTAGCTTTTGAGCATTGCACCTGATTGGCGTTTTATCTTTGATGGCAATTCTTTGACCAATGAAGGAGAGGCCGCCACACGAAGATTTGTTACTGTAAAGTTCTTCACATAATTCTTTTTCCGTTTCAGAAAAAATCCAAAAGCTGGTAGAAGGTTGAATTTGATGAAGAGATTTAAAAAAATAAGACAGACAGACGCCAGGAATACTCATAGCTTCTTTGAAAATGTCAATTCCAAAATCTCTTCAGTAAGTTTTAGCCATAATGGTGCAGGCCTGAAGGAATGGATCAACATCCAGGGAATTGTATACTTTCGTATACTCTAGCATATTTTTGACTTCCAGCTCATCCCAAATTTTTCTTCCACCCTCATATTCTTCTTCAGATACGGTTTCATTTTTCAGAGTTGAGTAAAAGGCTGATCTAGGTGGGAATTCAGTAATTTTTTCCAAATCTTGATAGCATCTGATCAACTCGTATGGATAGCAGCCTTTTTGAGGTCCATTTGGATTAAAAGCTTTAATGAACTTGTCCAAGTTGGTGCCAGCGGCCATATACATCATGGCATCCAAGAATCTCAGTTCTCTGGTTGACAAACACAGAATGGAACCACCTTTCTTGATAGAAGTTGGCCACTGGCATTCTTCTGGAACATATTTTTTATAATCTCCAGTTTCTCTTCTTTTATTTCTGGCCTGCCTGACTCTCTTGACCATTTCTGGAAAAAGCAGCTTTTTGACCAAAGTGAGATCATATTTTCCTCCGTTGTAGGTGACGATGGTCAGTTGTCTACAGCAGCGATCAAGTTTCCTATATAATTCGACCAATTTTTTCAATGCAACCTTTTCTCTGAAAAAATTTGCACCAGCTGCAGCAGCAATCATTTGATTTGTTTAATCGTAAAGTTCTGCGATTTTGTCAAACTCTCCCTTGAATTTGGCTTTCTCAAGATTGTAGTTCAGATCACTCCATTCCAACATGGTACGATACATTTATTGCATCAATGCTTGAGGATCTTTGTTGTGGAAGAACTTGGTGTCAGTAGCGCCAGGAACAGTAGACTTCAAGGCTCCAGTAGTCACAATGTGTTGATCTTTAAACTGCAAGTTGGGAACACCTTCGTCAATATATTCGACCTCCATATTCTGGTCATTAAGCCTTCCCTCCATGTCTTCATCTATTTTGTTTCTTTTTATATTTGTTTGCAACCGCTCCAGGATGGCTTCACAATCCCAGGTAGCAAATGATGGGCAGAACTGCTTCTCTTTATCTACCACGATACTGAATTCCAACAGCTCATCAAAAACTGTGGTTGCAGCTTCATAACACGCGCCAGGATATTGATACTCAGGCTGACCGGCACTACAGTGATCAGACTGATGTATTTTCAACTTGTCTTTGCAATGGAATAGCTTGTTGCAATCAGCGCAGGGATACTTTTGCACCAAATAGTTGAAACAGGCAACTTCACCTAGATGAGCGATAGCGAAGGCGCCTTTTCTTTTAGTCATCTTGATCTTTACTAGAAGAGCTAATCAATAATGTAAACAAAACTTCCAGACAAGCCAATTTCCAGAACGCTAATCACGAGAAACAATGATTACGACATGAATTCAGTTCCATTTTATAGATCTTGAAAAGGGGGGTTCTTTTAAGGAGTTCTTTTAAGAAGGGGGTTCCTTTGAGGGGTACTTTATTGCTATTTAAGAAGCGCCCAATGGGAATGAGTCACTGCTTTGTTCTGATGTGTTGCCAAGTGGTCGTTGAGCAGAGTGAAATGTCCATTCAAGACGCTTTGTCATTGTATGTGCGACGGCTGCGATTCTCTTGCAGAAAAAGAATAACTTTAAAGCCATGTAATCTTCGGCCATAGAAATCATCAATGTTGTTGCAATCCCAGCCTCACGCCATGGCCGTTAAAGGTGAAAAGCAGTGGCCAATTCTTGTCAAATTCATCCATCAGCATCCCAAAGCCAGACCCAAGACAGTCAACGAATTGGTGGATGAAAGGGGAGACTACTTTTTGGAAAGAGATAAGACTGGAGAAGTGCAGTTAAGAAAAGACTGTCCTATTTGGTATAGATCTCAATCAATCATGGCTGTTTACAAAATGCAAGACATGGTTTTATTGTGTTTTAATCCAGCTAGTTCTGATGTGCTACTTTAGAAGATCAAGTTTGACAGTATATTTTGCAGTGTTGTTGTTCGACTTGGGCAAGAGGCTAAGCTTAGTTGTAGAGTCTGAAGATATGGACACTGGATGATAGAATGTTTTGTATGATTATAACCAAAATGTGACGTAAACTTATTGCTTGCCCCAAGTATGTATGGATTGGCACAGAACTGCACACGATAAAAAACACATTTAGTTCGCATTATATTCTTTGCTGACATTAGATCGCGTGCTCAGGACCTTGACTGAGCTCAAGCTCAGTCAAGGTCCTGACACGTCTATCATACAAATAATCCTGCAATGGATCGTCTATCATACAAATAATCCTGCAATATATCGCCTGCTGCGCCCGCGTACATAGGGTAATGTAAGATACAGTACTGTAATGTCCAACCCTAAATATACTGCAACGGATCGATATCTGCACGCTTACTGTAGGACATCCTATTCGCAGCCCTTTACACTTAACAAAGCTTCATGGTTTAAATCCTGTTCGCGTAAGATCGCATGTCAATCCCAAACTGTATGATCGCCTGCCTCACGCATACTGTCAGGTTACTGTAGTATGCAGTAATTAAGACATACCGCTCTTCACACTTGGATCCCACCTATACTTTAACATAGTGTCACCATACAATTGCCCCTGAAATCCTCTCGTCAGTCCCCTGACGATTTTATAGTTTAGAACCCAGTCGCGTAGACCGCATGCTGCACCACGCCGCACGGGATCTGTCGGGATCCGCACGGGATATGCATACTGTCGGATGCAGTATCATCAAGACACACAACTCTTTACACAGCACTTCACACTTTATGGTTGCACTCTGTGGTCAGTGATATAATTTCAAAACTTCACACTCAGTTTGTGCAGCTTTTCAGTTAATAAATAAACAGGATGTCATGAGATTGTACAAACATTGCACTGGACAAAAAAGTTTTTAAAACTTTCAACGAATGCATAATTGAAAAAATCAAAAAGAATAAACAGAATGCCACAAGATTATCTAAGCAATGCACAACAAATGTAACGAAGAAATAAATAAATTGTATAAATATAAAAAATATAAATGAACAAAAGTTTTATGTAACCTTCAACAAAGAAAAGGAAACAGAAATAATATTTTAAGCTTCGCCAGTCACATTTTTAGTTTGGAGAAAAAAAAATCAGCTCGTCAGTCCTTCGCCGATTAAAAAAGTTCAACAGACATGTCTCTGTCCTTTGACGATTTTAGGATTACTGTACCTGCTCCAGGCCTACTGTAGGTGGCTTCAGCGTGACAGTAAGCGCGCTTCTTTACACTGCCTATGCTTCAACACAGTGCCACACAAAAGTACTCGCTGGTCACCCCCCTCTATTACTACTAGGCGTCTGCCTCTCACGCTAGGTGCGCACTTAGAGGGGAGGGTTCAACTCCGGCCTAGGGAACAAATGATCATTAACAAAGATGTTTCTCAGCCCTCAAGTCAGGGTTACCAACAGCTTGATAAAATTAACTCAAAGGGTTTTGTAGGATTTAGAGCAGAATTCTTTTAGATTTCAAGGGGATTTTCAACACATTTTTTAAAAGACCAGTCACAAAAGTAATTTTTCACGCCTGAAGTCTTACTTATACTCTAACGCTGCAGGTTACATATCATCCCAACACAAAATTAACGCAATGGAAAAGTTACTAGTGGGGCGCACTGCAAAGCAAATCGATTTTTTAATTTTTGTGGGTTGGGCACAGTTCCCCCACGGGACTTCAAGCCCGTTTTGCCTAGGCTAGCAGTCATGTCATGATAAGCGAGGGCGTGAGGTGATCATCTCTCACGGCAGCTTTCCTGTGTGTGTCTCCACTAGGAGCACCTCTACACGAGGGCATCCTGTGCCAGCACCAGCCCCCCCCCCCCCCCCCGATTATCCTATCTATAGAAAGAGAAAAAACGCAGAAGTTGCATTCCAATCTGAAGCGATTAGGGGTGGATATCAATGCTTACTTTGGTGGGTGTTTCGTCGGAGATTATGCCATGAAACAAATCAGCGACGACGGCCCCGATATCATAACATTGGCGTTTTCGGATGCATCCGAATTGCGTGATAAATTTCGGACCTTTTTGAAAAGCCTGGGATTAATTTATGCCTTGATCAGCAAAGCCGATTTTCTAAACGAAAGCGACATCGAAAAATTGAAATTAGAATGCCAAGAATTTCAATCGTTCTTCGTCGTCACTAATTTCCCAGGGATGCCAATCACGCCAAAATTTCATATGCTCGTGCAAACGCTTCTGGATTCGCTCAACGGCACAAAACAGTTGGTTTGCATTCTGAACAGCCACTGGAGACGTTGCATTAAGGCGTCAACGAGCTCAATCGGCGATTTTGTAGCATTCGGAACGACGACAGCCGTCGTGAATTAGTCATACGTGAGCATTAAATTTCGGCCGCTGCGTCGTTGTTAGCGAAAAATAATTGAACTAAATTTCAAAACTAATGAAGCCTGGAAAATGGAAAAACCTTGAGCATTTGTTTTATGACTAATTGTTTCTTTGACAATGCTACTGATCATATATGTTAATCGAAATTATTTCTGCCGTAGCTTTGGCGGGCTGTAGGATTGAAATAATGCAATTTCGGCGCAACGGCAATTATACCTTGATGAGTTTTTGTAAATTCTACATAATTTTTGCAGTTATTATAATTAGTAACTTGAGCCTATATGCTGACACCTTGAGGAGCAATAAGACCCAATATTTCGATCACTCAGGCCCACCCATGCCAACCTTTACACTTTACTGACATACCAACTTATTGTCGAGCAAGGCGTGGAGGAGTTTTTTCGAATCTTTCGTGATTCCGATTAGAAGCCCCTTAGAAAACAGCACCTAAATCGATAAAAGTACCCCTCAGTGAAACATAAAAAGTCAGCTTACCCAGAAAACACGATGTTCTGGCCTTTTTTTGTAATACGATTCGATTTGATTTGAGTTTTTGCGAGGGAGGGGCTAATCGCAGAAACAGGAACGATCCTGCGCGCAGGAAAGGCGGATTTATAGTCGACAAAATTTCTACTCCTACCCCTAGGGTAGGTGTAATGGCCATAAACTTAAGCGTATGCTATTACACCGGCCCTAGGGGTAGGAGTAGAAATTTTGTCGACTATAAATGCGCCTGAACGGGGTCTAAAAGCAGGAACAGGAACGAGAGTAGCAGCCCACTGATGCGCAGGTACAGTGTGTTTTTACTCGAATTGGCGCATATTATGAAAAGTATTTAGTTTGAGTCCTGTGCATTGTAATGTTTTTTCGCTGTGTATTTTGATGTAAGCTAATAACAAAATGATTGAGACTGAGATCGAGGGAAGGACGTGGACTTTAAAGTGCTATATGTAAATGGACGGGTTTGTCATAAAAAGTTTTAGTCCAATTTTGAAACTGCAACAAGAAAAAAGAGTACTGAACTCGAAGAGCAACAGCTTCGACGATGAACTATTCTGCCATGATACCATCATCCTGAATGACTAGAAATACCCGGCAGTCTTTACGCACTGGAAGTGTACCAGTAAATGGATACCCCAAACCCTGATGTGTACTGTATAAATCTCCACGTCTGTACGTTGAGAGCTTCCAATAGGGCACGGGCTTTTCTCGAATTTCGGTGGTCGTGGGCTCTAGCAGACACTTGGCGGTGCGAAATGGATGGCGATTGACCTGTCCAAGTCTGTGTGTGCGCGCCTAGTAATAACGTCATGCGAGGCCCGCGACAAAATAAAAATTAAACAAAATGGAGCGAAAATCTGTTCAAAACTGAAATTGCTTAAATTTTATGCTTGCTGTCCATTGAGTGAATGAATCCAATGAATATCACGAGAAATTAATTGGCATTTCATTTTATTTTAATTCGTCACGGGCCTCGCATGAGGTCATTACTAGGCGCGCACACGCTGACTTGGACAGGTCAATCGCCATCCATTTTGCACCGCCAAGTGTCTGCTAGAGCCCGCGAAGGCGAAATTCGAGAAAAGCCCGTGCCCTATTAGTCACCTACACATTTCTGGCCCACAGAATCAGTCAGCTACCCAAACTCAGGTAGATCGGTTTATGTAAAGGATTAGGCGCTTTTGCCGTTTGATCCTCAGGCAAAAGCTGGAATAAGGCTAGCTTCTGAAGAATCAACAGGTTTTTAGTTCGGATTTTTTTTTCAAGTTTTCAATAGTGTGAACAATCTTTTGCAATAGTTCGACGAGCGCAGAGCCTTATTTTGATGGAATGAAAAATTTTTGCGGAGGGTTTTTTGTATATAACTTTTTACTTTTGTCGAAGCATTATATATGAATGTTGGTGCGGCCTGCGAGAAAAAACCCTGTTTCTGGAGAAAACACGTACAACAAAACAGCAAAGGAGGCATGAAAGCAAGCAAAAAAGATGATGCCGTCCAATTTTTCAAGCACTTGTTCAAATTGGTACACCTCCACTACCCTCTCCAAGCACACCAGTTATCATTATAGAGCGAATACATCGTAGGATACAGTCGAAGCGTTGACTGCAATAGACAGTGCACTCCACTGCTTCCCACGATCACATGCACCTGGGATATTAGCGCAGATTGGTTCATGTCGGATCCCCTTATATCACAAGCACCCAAGACCAGATACCAGATATGAAATATGCCTCAAATACTCCACGATTTAGTTGAATCATCATTCGACTGCCATGCTCTAGAGGCAATGCTGTGATAGCGGCCTGAAATGCTTCCTTCACGTTCCCTCCTCGGACCACGGTGGCCTGGCTCAAAGAAAAAAAGACGAGCCTAATGAATCGTACATGAGAAAACTGCTCCGCTAAAATCTGCTGCTGTCATACCAGTGGTGAACTCCCCCCAAGTCCTACTGCCTAAATTTATGTCTTCTGTTTTTTAACTGATTCGGGGTGAGGTATACGTAGTTCTACATTTGGATTTGAAACATGATTTCATTAGCACAGGAAAACTGGTCTGGTCTTACATATGTACGTACACTCGGATTGGCTGCGTACAAACCATTTTTTCTGCAATAAGTTTCGAGTTCAAAAAGTTTGTAGCCTAAATACTTTGCACGTTGAGCTGCAGCACCAAACTTGTACTTTAAACTGCCCACAAGTCGTACCTGCCTGCATATCAGGAGAAAATATGGTGGGGAAGACGACATAGTGGGAAAATCAGCAGCATAGTCCGCTCACAGTTACAATCGGAAAGAGCAAACTCGCAAAGCGATGGATCTGCCTATTCACCGCAACCATGGCGATCCATCTCGAAGTCGTCGAGGGCTTAAGCGCTGACGAATTTCTCAACGTACAGTATTTCGCACCTTTATCACTCGCGGGCGAAGGCCAAAAAAGGGGCTGGTTAGACGACACTGATCAATTCATCGCGAAGCGGGTGCAAAATTTCGCTGCTAATCATTGAATTCAATGGAAACATATTCCTTAACGAGCTCCCTAGATCGTTGGTTTATACAAACTGTGGGAATAGTTAAGCGTGCGTTGCTCAAAACAGTTGGAAACGAATTGCTTAACTCGCGACAACTGGAAGTGCCAAGAAGCTGTTGTAGATATAGAAGCTGCTGTCAACGATCGCCCTCCCATGCGTGTGGGATCTAAAAAAACTACAGTAAGTTTCTTGTTTTTTGGTAATGTACACAGGTCGAAGGTTTCAGTTTGAGCTTGGCAAGCTTGGTTCAGCCTCGCTCGCCTTTTAGATAGGTCGTGCGAATTGCAGATCAATAAGTGAGACTTTATGCATTCAATCCACAGTGTTCGCGTAAATCATTTCCTTTTTGGTTTCAGAAATAGCACATGATGCGTTGGTTATCGAATAAGCGGCAGTGGCAGCTCTCCATCGAAACACCCTTCTGAATGAGATCTCGGTGAGTTATATGATCTGCCAATTTCATTTTCTTCTGATCAGGCCATGAGTTTATTTGAGTTTATTGAAAGTCATCAGTCATTTCATTTTCGTACGATTTCAGGTTTATTTTCGATGGGGTAATCCTGCATGGGTCAGATCACTTAACAAGAAAATAATCTGCTGTAGTCAATTAATTATACGGAGGAGCAGGGTGGTGAGTCTAGGAGCGGGCCTGTTTAGCACTTAAGTATGGGGAGCAATGTTTTGCACGAGGAGCAGGATTGGAGTGAACACGCGCCTGTGGCGTGAGGCTGTGTTGAAACTTTCTGAATGGTTTGTGGGTCCTTTTTAAGTTTTTTATGCGACAGTAGTAATAGAGGGGGGTGACCAGCGAGTACTTTTGTGTGGCACTGTGTTGAAGCATAGGCAGTGTAAAGATTACTGTCACGCTGGAGCCACCTACAGTAGGCCTGGAGCAGGTACAGTAATCCTAAAATCGTCAAAGGACAGAGACATGTCTGTTGAACTTTTTTAATCGGCGAAGGACTGACGAGCTGATTTTTTTTTCTCCAAACTAAAAATGTGACTGGCGAAGCTTAAAATGTTATTTCTGTTTCCTTTTCTTTGTTGAAGGTTACATAAAACTTTTGTTTATTTATATTTTTTATATTTATACAATTTATTTATTTCTCCGTTACATTTGTTGTGCATTGCTTGGATAATCTTGTGGCACTCTGTTTATTTTTTTTAATTTTTTCAATTATGCATTCGTTAAAAGTTTTAAAAACTTTTTTGTCCAGTGCAATGTTTGTACAATCTCATGACATCCTGTTTATTTATTTACTGAAAAGCTGCACAAACTGGGTGTGAAGTTTTGAAATTATATCACTGACCACAGAGTGCAACCATAAAGTGTGAAGTGCTGTGTAAAGAGTTGTGTGTCTTGATGATACTGCATCCGACAGTATGCATGCTCCATGCGATCACGTGCGGCGTGGTGCAGCATGCGGTCTACGCGACTGGGTTCTACACCATAAAATCGTCAGGGGACTGACGAGAGGATTTTAGGGGCAATTGTATGGTGACACTTTGTTAAAGTATAGGTGGGATCCAAGTGTGAAGAGCGGTATGTCTTAATTACTGCATACTACAGTAACCTGACAGTATGCGTGAGGCAGGCGATTATACAGTTTGGGATTAACATGCGATCTTACGCGACCAGGATCCAAATCATGAAGCTTTGTAAAGTTTAAAGGGCTGCGAATAGGATTCCTATAGTAAGCGTGCAGATATCGATCCGTTGCAGTATATTTAGGGTTGGATATTACTGTATCTTACAGTACCCTTTGTACGCGCGCGCAGCAGGCGATCCATTGCAGGATTATTTGTATGATAGACGTGTTCAAGCTCAGTCAAGGTCCTAAGCACGCGATCTAATGTCAGCAAAGAATATAATGCGAACTAAATGTGTTTTTTATCGTGTGCAGTTCTGTGCCAATCCATACATACTTGGGGCAAGCAATAAGTTTACGTCACATTTTGGTTATAATCATACAAAACATTCTATCATCCAGTGTCCATATCTTAAGACTCTACAACTAAGCTTAGCCTCTTGCCCAAGTCGCAGAACATATCTGCAAAAGCGTCACTGTCAAACTTGATCTTTAAAGGTAGCACATCAGAACTATCTGGATTGAAACACAATAAAACCATGTCTTGCATTTTGTAAACAGCCATGATTGATTGAGATCTATACCAAATGGGACAGTCTTTTCCTAACTGCACTTCCCCAGTCTTATCTCTTTCAAAAAAGTAGTCTCCTCTTTCATCCACCAATTCGTTGACTGTCTTGGGTCTGGCTTTGAGATGCTGATGGATGAATTCGACAAGAATTGGCCACTGCTTTTCACCTTTAACGGCCATGGCGTGAGGCTGGGATTGCAACAACATTGATGATTTCCATGGCAGAAGATTACATGGCTTCAAAGTTATTCTTTTTCTGCAAGAGAATCGCAGCCGTCGCACATACAATGACAAAGCGTCTTAAATGGACATTTCACCCTGCTCAACGAATACTTGGCAACACATCAGAACAGAGCAGTGACTCATTCCCATTAGGCGCTTCTTAAATAGCAATAAAGTACCCCTCAAAGGAACCCCCTTCTAAAAAGTACTCCTCAAAAGAACCCCCCTTTTCAAGATCTATAAATTAAACTGAATTCATGTCGTAATCATTGTTTCTCGTGATAAGCGTTCTGGAAATTGGCTTGTCTGGAAGAAACGAGCACTGAAAATCTGTAGTACTGCAGCTTCGCATTGGAATCAACCGATTTGGGCATACTGTTTTGCGTCCTTATTATCATGTGTAAAATAACAAGTTACTCTTAGTGCAGTACTCAAAATTTTTCTTCCCAAAATTCGAAAACAAAGAATTTGCAATGAAATTTTAAGGGACGACGAACTTTGTTCTACAAATTGACTAATTTGTCTTGCTATCATTTATTACAGTAGTGCTAGCTTGTATGTGGGCAAGGTGGCTTCTGATTGGTTGACCGTCTAGGGGGAAGACGCGGCGCGTTTGATGTGGCTAACTAGGAGAACTTTGCCAACCAGAACTTTGCCACGAGGTATGTTGCATAAAAGGGCGTGTTTTGTGTAGAGTAGTGGTTGTTTTAGTTTGATAATTGTCCGTCGGTGAGTGATAATGGATTATTCGCCTTGAAGACGATGTTTTAATCCACGCCGGCAAACAAATAAACCCGCCGTGCCTTCCATTTACCACTAATGGAGCCAACCCGTGATTTTTCGTGTCGCCAAGCCAGGGCTCGGCGGATAACAACGGTCAAAGCTCTAACTAGTATAGAAGTTACATAGTTGTTTCAGCCAGACCTCGTTTTGGCGACAGCATTGTTCACGCATTGGTTCATCGTGCTGTCTCTGATTTTAAGTATATCCCCGAACTGGTCTTAGATCATTCAAATGAGGGATAATAAGTGCATATATGTCCATTTTATAGGAAACGGCGGAATGAATGAAGAGATAAATTTTCGCATCCTAATCTTGGCAGGAAGTTGCCAGGCCCGACTTGGCCCAAATTGATTGGAGTGCCGGTACCCTGCATCAGTCGCAGTGCATATTTGGCTCAAGGATGGACGAAGATATTTTTCCACAGCCCAAAAGACCCACGAAGCAACGAATATTCGGACCTCACTGAAAGAAAGGGCCAAAGCCTTCCGACGTTCCCAGAAAGAGCCTTCAAATCCAATTGCCGCAGCCAGACTATGATCGATTCCACGATATGAGCAAGTCCTTGAACCTCAAGAGCAACGCAGCCACGTTAGTGCATTTGATGGATTTCTTCCACCTTCATCATGGTATTGATGAGGACCTGAATCGAGCTGCTGCGTCCACGCCAATCAACGTTTACATGGATTCGGCTGACGATGGCGAAAAGATGGATGTCGAATACGACGGGCGAAGTCAAGTCAGCGGCCAAGTGGCCGCCTTGCGCGACGCGGAACGTAAATATTTTTGTTTGACTAATCCTGGTTTGACTGGTGCAAAGCTTTTTTGAGCTCTGCATGTGGTAGGACCACTTTCTATCAGGGACAGCCGCGTGTAATATGCGTGGATACCTTATGTGCACCTACAGTATCAGAGCAGTGCCTCCACCAAGTCAGGACCAGACCCGGGGCTGCGTGACTGGTTTGGTTTGCAGGCATTGGGCGGTAACTAATATCGAGTTCCTGGCCTAAATTGAGTTACAGGCAATGTGGGTCCAGGACCATCTGAGCCTAATAAGGTGCGGCCGACACGTGCGGCTGCTCTTCAGACTGTGAGTCTAAACGGCCTTTCTGTGTGGTTAGAAATATAGACTATATTCAAGAATTTGGTGGACTGCGTGGTCTCGTTCCTATCGCCCTCCATGGGCTTTTCCTAGTATCCCTTAGGATGGGTCTAGGATTTTACACAGAGCGGGTAGTATGTGTGCCCGTTCGCACCTCCAGGTTATACTGCACGTTTCCAAGAATTTTAGAACGAATCTAGCATACAAAGTCGAATTCTGATTGAGCTGCCGCCTGGCGACACAATCAAATTACTGAAAGCAAGCTTGTTTCAGGCCAGTTGCAGATCGATCCCGCTGCGACTTCCGAGGAGGCAAATGACCCAGAAGGTAAGAGGTCATACATTTGTGGCAGCAATAGCTCATGTTCTCCTCTCTCGTTTTAGAGTATACTCACGAGGACAGAGCAGGCGAGGACATATATGAGTTTGAAGATGACGACCCCAATTCTCCTGCCAACTTGTGGACGAGGAATCCAAGGGATATCGGTTTCCGAAGTTTGTACGAGAAAGGTTTGGATGCTAGTGATCACTGCGGCAACCTGTTGGGCGCGTCTACGATGTCAAGTTTGGTTTATCAAACGGCCACTCCTGTGGAACCGGACCCGCGTCAGTACGACTTTTCCCAGTCAACCCCGCTGCTACCCGACGACTACTACACTGCATTCAGCGACGGTTTATGGTGCCAGCTTCACGTAAGGAAGGGCGTTCAAGACAACGACACAATCGGAGTGCCGCACGATCCAAGGCGTGTTTGGAAGTCAATGTCTGCACTTGAAGTGGCACAAGAAAAACGTAAGTCTTTTTGCCTTTGGAGGACGAGTCAGTGTGACTGACTCTAGGCGTCTGGCGAGTTTTTTGGCGAATTCAAATCTTACATTCGCCTTTGTTGTTCAGGATACATTGTTGAACTGTCGCAGTTGGTCAAGCTCATTGGCCCGAAGTGCTATCGTAGCGGTTGCAACGAATTGAACGATTTCTCCTTGCTGCAAATACAGGTATTCGCGGCAAAATTAGACTTGTGTTGTTTCTTGATCAGCTCCTAACTGTTTTAGCGTGCGGGTGCCGTTTGCATCTTAGTTATTTCTTGCGCTGAGCGTCATCAAAAAAAGTGGTCCTCGTCTCGACGGCCCCACAGCAGCTACCGCCGATCTCGTCCGTACGCCATCAACACGCTAATTCCATCAGCTGCAATTCTGGCTGGCCAGCAGTTTCGAAAGTTGGATCTTTTGTTTCGGGTGCGTACTCTATTACAGTACTGTAGGATAAACGGAGACTCTGATTCCTCTCTCTCTAGGTTTTGAATCTTCGCGGTGTTAGCTGGCAAACCTTCTTCGATATTCAGCGCGCTGTCGTTGCTCCGGCTGTCTTAAAGGCATTCGCAAAGACGCAGAAAATGATGAAAGAATCACTGAAACAGAGGAACGTGAAGGTGGTTATGGCAAGTGACGGCCAGTTTGACTCGCCAGTAAGTGTGCTTACTTATCAATGCCAGCGTCCAGGAAATTGGCCAAGATTTTCTTTGTTGCGGCATTAAAAAACGCACCAGGATCATTCTTCGACAACGCCAGTAGTCGTAGGAGGGACTTGTTTTGATCGGTGACGATCTCCTTCACGTCAATGCCGAGGCAAGTGTAGCTTTTAATAATGGATCGCAGTGTTGCAGCGATCTCAATCGTTGGGCTTTTGTTGTCCGTCTGCCGTTTTTCAACCACCTCAACCGCAGCTATGTACCTACAGTACAAATCCAGAATGGCATTGCCGCCATCACAGACAATAAAAATGTGACACATCAAACTTACCCTGAATTCTCAGTTTCACCAGTTTCAGCATGCACGGTCGCCACTACCATGCTCGTCACAGTGCAATACGTTGCACATTTGCCCTAAAACAGAATAGGTGTATGTACGCCATGATAAACAGTTCAGCAAGAGCTCAGTCATATCAGCTACCGACGCTTCAGCCTAGCTTACACGGGCCCACTACAGTTTTCTCTGTTCAGCCGCTGCACCGCCTACTACAACCTGACAGGACAAACAACCGAAGAGCACACTTACTGGCGAGTCAAACTGGCCGTCACTTGCCATAACCACCTTCACGTTCCTCTGTTTCAGTGATTCTTTCATTATTTTCTGCGTCTTTGCGAATGCCTTTAAGACAGCCGGAGCAACGACAGCGCGCTGAATATCGAAGAAGGTTTGCCAGCTAACACCGCGAAGATTCAAAACCTAGAGAGAGAGGAATCAGAGTCTCCGTTTATCCTACAGTACTGTAATAGAGTACGCACCCGAAACAAAAGATCCAACTTTCGAAACTGCTGGCCAGCCAGAATTGCAGCTGATGGAATTAGCGTGTTGATGGCGTACGGACAAGATCGGCGGTAGCTGCTGTGGGGCCATCGGGACAAGGACCACTTTTTTTGATGACGCTCAGCGCAAGAAATAACTAAGATGCAAACGGCACCCGCACGCTAAAACAGTTAGGAGCTGATCAAGAAACAACACAAGTCTAATTTTGCCGCGAATACCTGTATTTGCAGCAAGGAGAAATCGTTCAATTCGTTGCAACCGCTACGATAGCACTTCGGGCCAATGAGCTTGACCAACTGCGACAGTTCAACAATGTATCCTGAACAACAAAGGCGAATGTAAGATTTGAATTCGCCAAAAAACTCGCCAGACGCCTAGAGTCAGTCACACTGACTCGTCCTCCAAAGGCAAAAAGACTTACGTTTTTCTTGTGCCACTTCAAGTGCAGACATTGACTTCCAAACACGCCTTGGATCGTGCGGCACTCCGATTGTGTCGTTGTCTTGAACGCCCTTCCTTACGTGAAGCTGGCACCATAAACCGTCGCTGAATGCAGTGTAGTAGTCGTCGGGTAGCAGCGGGGTTGACTGGGAAAAGTCGTACTGACGCGGGTCCGGTTCCACAGGAGTGGCCGTTTGATAAACCAAACTTGACATCGTAGACGCGCCCAACAGGTTGCCGCAGTGATCACTAGCATCCAAACCTTTCTCGTACAAACTTCGGAAACCGATATCCCTTGGATTCCTCGTCCACAAGTTGGCAGGAGAATTGGGGTCGTCATCTTCAAACTCATATATGTCCTCGCCTGCTCTGTCCTCGTGAGTATACTCTAAAACGAGAGAGGAGAACATGAGCTATTGCTGCCACAAATGTATGACCTCTTACCTTCTGGGTCATTTGCCTCCTCGGAAGTCGCAGCGGGATCGATCTGCAACTGGCCTGAAACAAGCTTGCTTTCAGTAATTTGATTGTGTCGCCAGGCGGCAGCTCAATCAGAATTCGACTTTGTATGCTAGATTCGTTCTAAAATTCTTGGAAACGTGCAGTATAACCTGGAGGTGCGAACGGGCACACATACTACCCGCTCTGTGTAAAATCCTAGACCCATCCTAAGGGATACTAGGAAAAGCCCATGGAGGGCGATAGGAACTAGACCACGCAGTCCACCAAATTCTTGAATATAGTCTATATTTCTAACCACACAGAAAGGCCGTTTAGACTCACAGTCTGAAGAGCAGCCGCACGTGTCGGCTGCACCTTATTAGGCTCAGATGGTCCTGGACCCACATTGCCTGTAACTCAATTTAGGCCAGGAACTCGATATTAGTTACCACCCAATGCCTGCAAACCAAACCAGTCACGCAGCCCCGGGTCTGGTCCTGACTTGGTGGAGGCACTGCTCTGATACTGTAGGTGCACATAAGGTATCCACGCATATTACACGCGGCTGTCCCTGATAGAAAGTGGTCCTACCACATGCAGAGCTCAAAAAAGCTTTGCACCAGTCAAACCAGGATTAGTCAAACAAAAATATTTACGTTCCGCGTCGCGCAAGGCGGGCACTTGGCCGCTGACTTGACTTCGCCCGTCGTATTCGACATCCATCTTTTCGCCATCGTCAGCCGAATCCATGTCAACGTTGATTGGCGTGGACGCAGCAGCTCGATTCAGGTCCTCATCAATACCATGATGGAGGTGGAAGAAATCCATCAAATGCACTAACGTGGCTGCGTTGCTCTTGGGGTTCAAGGACTTGCTCATATCGTGGAATCGATCATAGTCTGGCTGCGGCAATTGGATTTGAAGGCTCTTTCTGGGAACGTCGGAAGGCTTTGGCCCTTTCTTTCGGTGAGGTCCGAATATTCGTTGCTTCGTGGGTCTTTTGGGCTGTGGAAAAATATCTTCGTCCATCCTTGAGCCAAATATGCACTACGACTGATGCAGGGTACCGGCACTCCAATCGATTTGGGCCAAGTCGGGCCTGGCAACTTCCTGCCAAGATTAGGATGCGAAAATTTATCTCTTCATTCATTCCGCCGTTTCCTACAAAATGGACATATATGCACTAATTATCCCTTATCTGAATGACCCGAGACCAGTTCGTGGATATATTAAAATCAGAGACAGCACGATGAACCAATGCGTGAACAAGGCTGTCGCCAAAACGAGGTCTGGCTGAAACAACTATGTAACTTCTATACTAGTTAGAGCTTTGACCGTTGTTATCTGCCGAGCCCTGGCTTGGCGACACGAAAAATCACGGGTTGGCTTCATTAGTGGTAAAGGAAAGGCACGGCGGGTTTATTTGTTTGCCGGCGTGGACTAAAACATCGTCTTCAAGGCGAATAATCCATTATCACTCACCGACGGACAATTATCAAACTAAAACAACCACTACTCTACACAAAACACGCCCTTTTATGCAACATACCTTGTGGCTTGGCAAAGTTCTCCTAGTTAGCCACATCAGACGCGCCGCGTCTTCCCCCTAGACGGTCAACCAATCAGAAGCCACCTTGCCCACATACAAGCTAGCACTACTGTAATAAATGATAGCAAGACAAATCAGTCAATTTGTAAAACAAAGTTCGTCGTCCCCTTAAAATTTCATTGCAAAATCTCTGTTTTCGAATTTTGGAAAGAAAAATTTTAAGTACCGCACTTAGAGTAACTTGTTATTTCACACATGATAATAAAAACGCAAAACAGTATCTTCAAATCGGTTGATTTCAATGCGAAGCTGCAGTACTACAGATTTTCAGTGCTAGTTTCTGTATCGGTATTAAGATAATTCAAGCACAGAGCATCTTTGGTTTCAATTTCAAATAAGCTCCTCTTTCCTAAAATAATAGAAGTTTGTATTTTCATCGTTAACATAAGGGGTCTTCTCTGGGTGAGGGTTACTTCTGAGGGTACACATGGTTAGCAATCCGTAGAATTCCTTAGACGAAGGGCACGTAGTTTTCGCTTTGCGATTGTCGTGAATCTAGAAGTTTTGGTTTGAGGTTCGATGGTGAAAGTCCAATCCGTGATGACGATCTCTTCCGTCCTAGTCCTCGTTCGAACTTTCATCTTCGTGTTGACGGCTGGTTTTCTGACCCCACTTTCCTAGGCCGCGCAAGCGACGTTTAAGATCACACTTTGTCCCAGAGACAGACAGACCAGAGGTCCGTAATTCGTCTCTAAGTTCTGCAACATGAAAAAGATTCAAAATCTTTGCATGTGGTGGCTTTGCAAAGACGTGACAACAAATTAGGCTGCACCTGGTGAGGAGACAGCACCAGAATAAGCTCCAGTAGATGGTTCATGGAAAGCTTGAAAAACAAATTCAAGGCTCCATTGCTTATTTGCCCATTTTATTACATCACTCATGTAAATATCTTAGAGCTAATGATTTGAATCTCCACCCCCCTCCCCCCCTTAATCTTTTTCTAATCTGACAAGCGCGCGAGCAGTGCAGAGCTGTAAGCAGCGCAAATATGCATGGGCTCCCGATTAAAAAACGGTGAATACTGGGAAGGGAGGGAAGGGAGGGTGAAAAATTTGATTAGCTACAGCACTCTACGCGCAAGAATCAGATTGCGATCAAGACCAGGCTGTGAACTCGCAAGGAGGCGTGCCGATTTGCATTTAGGAGGCAAAGTGGAATGGATTGAAGGCCTGACAGATGGATGATTAAGGTATAGGTACGTATACGTATCCCATCTACCCTACAAGAAAATGGCGTAGCGGTGGCAGTTCCCTCAGGCCAATTTAGTGAAAGTCATGTTGGTAACGGATTATCCGCTGTCCATGAAACTACAGGAGAGGAAAAACTACTCTCCATGCTACTCGCAGTTTTAACCAGTTACCAGCAGAGCAGACACGACCAAACAGACACATTTTAAATCTGACAAGACAAAACCTGACGAAACCTTACATCTGAATTTTCAATGCCTTCTTGATTCCCGACGTAGCTATTTCACGGAAAAGATATCACTTTAGCCAACAAAAATCAAAAAAAAAGAACCAAAAAGTACTCACACAATTGTCAAGCCTCTAAGGCTAGGAAATGGTCCATCGTATTCCCAATCAGAGGCATCATTTTCTGACTTATCGTTTTTGTTTTGGGACCATACGTCAACTCCAAATTTCATTCTCGGAGGAATGGCGTTAATATGGCATTGATACCAAGTCCGACTTTCGATCCATTTTTAATTCCAATAGTTGTTTTTTAATTCAACATTTGATTGTAAGTTCGCTCACTTGTTTGCGCATCAACTTTTCTATTGTTTCTATGTTTGTCTTGAGTCGCAGCTAAGCACTAAATATATGTCTCAACAACCTCGTCGACCTCGAACTGAGTACGAATGAGTGCGCGGTAACTGTTGTTTTGTCTTTGAGGTAGAAATCCAGACTGCGACGACATGAAGTCGAGTCTGAATCGGAGAAGGAAATATGACTAAAGCTCGCGCTTTTGCACCACATCTGAATCAGTGACTTGCATCGAACTAGAGTTGGGACTGGAAGCCGATGAGCAAGCGAGCAACACTGTAATCTGACAGGGGATTTCTTCAATTTCAATTTCACTGTCACATTATTTTTCTAAATGCTGTTTCAGCTTCAAACGGGCCAGTCATACTCGAACTCGTAAAGATTTCTCCATTCCCTTCGCTAACACGCCACGCTAACACGCCTAGCAGTCGGCAATCTGATGCACATTCACTATGCATTAGATAAAATACCTTTCATCAAAAAGAAAAAAATTTTTTTACAGCGTTGCAATAAATCAAAAAAATTTATACAACGGGGGCGCAGGGAATTTGGTGTAGGGAGGACCTCCTCGAAAAAGGAGAAATATACAAAAAAAAAGGACCCCCTTTGCCTCAAAAAAAAAATTTCCACCGCCCGGGGGATTCCGAAGGGGAAAAGGCCCCGGGATGCATGGGATATTCATACTGCCCTAATCACAAGCCACGATGCGAACAGCGGGGACGCAGGACGCATTTACTGATGAACACACACGAACAAGAAGGTGTACGAGTAGTGTATTCGTATCAAAGAGGACCCAGTAATTTTGCATGTTAGCCCTCTATTACATCTGATTGGCTAATTGGCGGAGTCACGTGACCGCTAAGCCACGCCCCTCGCTCTGATTGGTCGGCCGCGCGCGGGCTCGCGTTACGTCATTAAGCTAGCCGGCTAGCTAGCCCCCCTGCCACGCCGTCTAGCCGGCCATTGTCTTAGCGAGGGCTAATTAATTGGTCAAATAAAAAAAGTTAATTAATTAAGCGACAGCGGCTAGCGACAGCTGTTAATTTTTAGCATAGACCGATTCAAATTTTGAAAAATTTCAAATTGGACAGCTGGGGCGGGGAGGAGTCGTTTCCCAGCAACCGGATATAACGCATGGCTACTGCCGACGCCTCTCGTTTTGAAATTGAATATTTTAAACCGACAAATGCTTTAAAGTTGAAATTATTCGATAAAATTTAAGAAAATTAGCTAGTTTTGGTAAGAAGTGAGAAATACTATCTCATAAAAGCAAGGGGCTCTGTCTTAGTCACAAGTTTTTAGATTCGTACGCGATAGATTTTTCCTTATAGGAGCACTTTATGTGAAGCCGAGAATTGAAGCTGACCTACTCGAAGAAATGAGTCGGACAAGGTTGCTCCTAATCTTTCTCATCGCACGCCTAACCTCGGCTAATTCGTCAACGGGACGAGGAGCGAATACGATGGCACGATTCCCCTTAGCAGCACCCGCAACACTGGCCGAGCAACACATTATTCGCTCCGAGTACCCGTGCGTGGAACAAGGGGGTTTTTTTTTTTTGGTTGCTTTTTGGGGGGGGGGTTTTTTATGCATGGGTTCGCCTAGATTTTAGTACGAACGGTGGTGCTTTGAATATGACCATTTCCTATCCTGTAACAAATGATCTATCCTATCCCATTCTATCCTCGCACGATGGTCGAGTCAAATTAGACTGAGTTCAAAAGTCCCCCTCTTTCTAAAGCTCAATTATTTGGGTACAAAACACACTAATTGATTGCATTTTAATGATAACAACGACTGCAAAATATACTAGAAAATAGATTAAGCAAACGCAAGTATCACCTGTATTATTATTTCTGATTTCCGATCCTCCGAATTCGCGGTCGTTGAAAAATCGGTCGACAACACTGCGCACATTTTGCACACGGCGACCGCAGAAAATCTTTCAACCCGGATCCATCCGATTAATGATATTTTCTCTGATAACACCGATAGTGGATGTAAAAAGTAAAATACAATATTGTAAAATAAATTAGCTTTTAGCTAAAACCCTCGAAAAGATCCGACAATCCTTATCTCGAGATGCGAAGACCAAATTCTTCGTTTTATCTGTAAAAAACGAAGCGACTGCGCACAATACTCGAGCAATCTTGTCATACGCAGTCGCGATGCGCAGGAGCGCTTTTCGCGGTATTTTAAATGAAAAATGTGGAATGCTTGTTAGTTGAATACATAGGAAGCGTGTGTGTGTGTGTCACATATTAGTTACGCATGGTTTACAAAACGCAAAATCCTCGATAGAATAACATAATTGGTGCCAGTTTTCAAAATTCGCTAACATACAGTGCAAATATACGATGGTGGGTTAGAATGTATGGAATCAACAATGTCAGACCTGAAACGACAGTTCAAAGATACAAGAACTGACAAACTCGCCATGACACCACGCCAATTTCCAAAAACTAACCTCCATCGTCAGCCAGCCACCAAACGTCAACAACGCCCTTTTTGACTTTAGTCTGAAACTGGTTTACTGATGCCAGAACTTCTCGTTGCGACTGTGACGTATTCAGTAGGGACAAATCAAAATTTTCCACAGTGGCAGCCAGTGCTTTTATTGTTTCCGTGCCCAAGGTATAAATCGAGGACGACTTGCGCTTGCTTTTCCTCGGCTTCAAACCATTGACCCCATTATCACCGTCTGAGGTGATACTAGGGTTTCGTTCGATGGACTCTGCTTTCAAAGTTTTGGATGTGATTTCGGGTGGTGTACTGTAACGCTGGGCATCGCAAACCTTCTGCTCTCGCATGACGTTCATGTAATCAAGCCCGTCGCGGACTCGTAGCACACCCACGGCCATGTGACAGTCGAAGGCCTCGCTAAAATACAGAGGGTGAGGGCAATGCAGTTGGAAAGGCTAGGTTCTAGCTACTGTATGAGCTGGAAGTCATCATCGATTTCGTCTGCCGAGTATTGCTTCCAGTTGTTTTTGAATCCTAGCATGACGATGTTTGGACGCAGCTTGCTGAGTCCTGACAACTGTAGCATGGCTTGGAATCCTTCTCGCATATTTATCGCGGCCACAGGCACATAGAGCGCTTTGACTGATCGTTTCTGCAATCAGCCGTATATGTTCGAAGTTTAAGTCTTCAGACTATTATACGTACATCATAGCACTTGGCTGGCCCTAAAAATTTTTATTTAACGTTACACGGCTCGTGACAGTGGCAACATCAACAATATCGTGAACCAGAGGAACAGGATGAAGAGAATGTCATCGTAGCTGATGGGTATCGACAATCAGCGACGATGCCGATGACGAATGCGCTCATGGAGTGGTTTGCTGGTGGAGACGTTGCGAAAGGACCGTTGAAACAAAATTTGGACACACGGTTCGATCAGTGAGTTGATGATTTTCTAAGCCACCATTGTTCTCTTATGTGTATCCTATTTCAGCAGAAGAGATATCGAATTTTTGTCTGGCTGTACCAACTCAATCTTTTCATTACATCGATGTGGGGAGTTGGCAGTGCCTTTACCACAAATTTTGGGGTTCGTTTTGTTTCTGTCCTCTCTGCGCTCTAATCTGAAAACGTTGCCAAGTTTCTACGCGTTTCCTTCTGTGTTCTAAACAGGTGGCGGAGTTATATGGTATCTGTCGCCCCAGATAACCTCGGCTAATCGTAAGTGGAGTCTGTCTTTTCGTGCGTCCTCACCCATCTTACTGTCCCCCTCGAACAACCACCATGCCTCTCCGATTGAGATATTCCCAGCGAGTTACCTAATACTAAATGACTCGACTTGACTTTGCTTCGTTTTGTTTTTCATGTAGAGTGATATTTCTGCGCAAGGAAGCCAATTTAGACTGGGTGAAAAAGATTTGGAAGGGACACAATGTAGGATTTAAAGATCGCGTACTGGAGATCAAAATATCTTGTCCTGCTATCAATCAATGTATCGCGAATGCGCGATTGATACTGTCCGAATCTTCGCCGAAACAGCTGCTGGTATGATAGTTTTTTGGAAATAAGAACTTTAGTCAAAACAGTTGAAGTACTTATTTGATATTTTTCTCACTGTAGGACATTATGGAAATCGTGAACCAATCCTGGGTTCAACCTGGCGCCGAGTCAACGCAGAGGAGCGGGGTCGAGCTTTCGTGGAAGAAACCCGATACAATCACTGGCTCGAATGTCAATCAATCGAATCACACAATCAATGAGTGGATTCGAAATAATGCTCAACGGGAAAACTGTACAACTCTTTTTATCGCAGTTCGCGCAACAAATTCTAAGTTGCAATTTTCCGCAAATTTCTCGACGCGCAGAATTTTGGCGAATGATGAAATGGTGAAAGGGCTTTTGCGTTTTTTAAATTCGGTTTATATGATTCGCTGTGTTCCTCGCTTTATGTATTGGCTACTATAAACCTGTAGATGCATTATTGTACTACGTTAATACAACGTTATATATCGATGTGTTTACTGTATCATCTACACTATATATGTACGTGCTGGGTCTATGCGCTTTTCAGGTTTGTGGGTGGTGATGACGACGACAAAAAATGACTGGAAAATTTTTCGTATATAAATTAATCAACTAATTTCAACTGGCTGGCAATTCAGTTTGCATCTGGAAAGTTTTTGTAAAGTTGGTTGTTTGTTTGCTTTTTTTAACTGAGAAAGAATCCAAAAACTGTTTCGTGTTTTTGCGGTGATCCTGTAACTGATCAGGAATTGACTTTGGGTTTCAAATAGAATCACTAAATGAATCAATGAGGCTTCTCACTGGCGAGCTAAAGGCGTACTGTATTCGAATAGACACGAATATGCTGTAAAAGGGTCTATAAGACAGTTTGCTTTTCTTAGATGAAAGGGATTAGCAGATCCGAGAGAATAAATTAGAAACGACGCCGGCGTGGGTAATTTAAATTTTCAATGTTTAAAAAATTAGCCTTTTGTTAGCAGCTGCTGTTCTTGTTCGAAATAGAGACGATGATTCACGTGTTATAGCGCCAGACACCACGCCCGCGTTGGGCGCCCGCCACGCAGCTTTTATCGCCTACATACTGTGCATACGCACATACATATAGGGAATGATATACCGACAAGCGAGACCCTGCCCTGACTGCCGGCCAGCTGATTCCGGGTGGTGTTCCTTTGCTCACTGTCTAGTTCACGTCGTATTCAAACAGTCATGTTCCGTCGATTAGCTTATTTTTGTCAAGAACACAAAAATGGATTCGAAACGCGTTGACGACAAAGATGACCACGGAGAAAAAGAAGTTTCGCCTGCTCCATCTCCTTCTCCACATCCAACCGCTCCATCGTCATTTTCGCCGTTATCTGTTGGGTCACCACACTCGATTTTACTACAAGCACCAGTATCACCAGTCTGTCCTCATTTTGAATATATTGGAGGTCAACCGGAATGGGAAGAAGATGAACTTTCGTGCAATAATTGTGGTCGTGGGTCGCGAGATCACCAACAGCAACAGCTGATTCGGGTGGAAAAAATGGACCCTGAATAACACCACCAGCACTACACAGCCCAGTGTCAATACCGATAAGACGCGAGGAAGAGACGAAGGAAAAGATAAAAATGAGCATGATTCTTCCCCCCTGACTCAACGACGTTAACTAGAGAGTGTGTTTGAAATCTCACTTCAAAGCTTTTCTATCTATTCACGGCACACACATGAAAAATTTCATTCTTCTTCACAAATTTGCTCTTTTTTAATTCATCCCATGTCACGTCCTTTTTCTTGTATGTGGTGCACAGGGCACATAAATATGTACATCTAACGTTATACTGTTTTCATAACATACGTATAATATGGACGCCTAAATGAAAACAATGATCATCATGTGCTTGCAGGTCAATTACAGCGCTGCATACAGCTTCCCCAAAAATTTAAACAATTTTTTGAAGCTGTTTTAGGACAATAAAGTTTCTACTGAAGTGAATTTCAGTAACAGTCTAAGATTTTTTGGGGCATTTAGACCCAAGCAAAATAAAATATGTCCTTCTACAGTAGAAAAAATCGTTCTGTCGTCTTTAACATACATATCGATACTTATATGCCAAAAGGCACCAACTGTCAAACTGTCAAAAAATGCATTAAGTGCCGAGACATACTCCGAGCACTCAAAAGTTTCATCTGCCAAAACGACACAACCGTATCTACCGTATGACATGAGTTACTGAGCCCCAAAAATATTCACTTTTCTGATTCTCATCTGCCAAAGCGCACCATCTGCCGAAAATCGGAGGGCAAAAGGGCCCAACCTGAACTTTTTTTCGGAGTTAGTTCGGTTTGGCTGATTGTTGTTTTTTTTTTTTTTTTTTTTGTCAAAAAAGAAATGCTCGAGTGCAGGGAAGGAAACCTGATGCAGTTGGTGCCAATTGGCTGTACTCGCTAAACCCAAATCGAACTGGTCGATACTGATTCTGGAGGTGAACTTTGGGAGAAAATTTCAGTTTTGGTTATGCGAGTGGTCTTGTTTATTCACGCCCTAATATGTTTGAACGGATTGGAGCATGAAAAATACGCACCTGGCACTTTTTGTCACAAAATCTGACAAATTTCATTATCTTCGAGGTTTGCTAAATGAAGCTAGAGGG
>JASANH010001558.1:0-26689 GCA_030248295.1 Mesodorylaimus sp. YZB2_4 | reverse complement strand
ATAGGAAACAGACATATACAGTACAACGTGTGACGAAGTTTGAATTGGCGCCATCTTGTGTGAGTGTGCAGTGTCCTGTGTCCTATGTTTAGCGGGCGTAAAGTGGTCGTGATTGCGAGTAGGGATTGATGTGTGCTGGCGTGTACGGGCTGTAATTTGTTCTCTTTGGGATTTTGTGGTCTTCAAGGACGGTCAGTTGCGTGTAATTTAAAGAATAGAAAATGGTTCGTCATCGTAGTATCTGTTACGGTGCGTTCTCCTAACAAGCGACTAACTCAAGTCCTCATACTTGAGCTAGAGGAATCCCAAGCCTTTACCCGATCGTAGCGATCACGTATTCGTTACAATTTGGGGGCCGCTCCGGGATCGGCTTGTTTTTTCTTTTGTTTTGTTTGCCGTGTGAGGTGCACACGGGCGGAATATTTGCGACCAGTTTGGTCTGCGGAATTATAAGGCTTGCGGAGGTAGAGCGACCTTAGGTGGTCTGCGGAAGTTTTGCAGCCTTGATTTGTTTGTTCGTGCGGTCGGTTGACCTTTTGCTAAATTAGTCGTTTTGTTTGTCTTTAACGGGAGGTGCGAACATGGCTGAACCGCCTGTCGCTAAGTTGCCTCCGGAAGTAGCAGCCCTTTTAAATGCGCTAACGACGCAGTTGACGAATTTGGCTGGAGAGTCCAGTAAAGGACAGCCGCTGTTCAGCTTGTACGAGAAGGAACCCTTGCGAGGTTCGGGTGATGAGGATGTTCAAAAGTACTTCCAAAATTTCGAATATTTGGCTAATCTCGTACTGAATATAACCGATGAAATCCGGTTGAGGGAGTTGAAAAAGTGCCTTAGGGATAAGGCCAGAGCTATCTTCGAGGGTGGTCCTCAGGATCAGACGGGGACATACACCGGAGCTAAAGCGTTTTTGATGGAAAAATTGGTCCTGCCTCATCAGAAAACGATCTATAGGCAGCAGTTCCACTCTAAGAAGAAGGAAAACGGAACGGTAGCCGACTTCTACCGAGAGTTGCGCAGACTAGCTGACTTAGCTTATTCTGACGCGGATGCTAATTCGAAGGATCTAATGGTTGAAGAACGGGTGATTGATGGAACACAGGTCCTGACTAAAAGTGACCCAAACTATAAGATTTGGAAAGCAGGCTTTACACAGTCTGGAGGGACCTTGGAGGAAGTGCTAAGAGCTATGCAAGCTGCTGAAACCATTCAGAAATTGGTTTCTTTGATTCCAGTGATGGCCCGAGCGGAAACAGCCGAGGATTTTGTACACTCCGTAGGTCAGTTTTTTGGATCGTCCAGCGGAGGTAGTGGACGAGGACATTCGTTCAAAAGCCGGAATTTGGCTCGGGGACAAGGACGAGGACGAGGACGCGGGCGTGGCCGTGGTGCAGGAAATGGAAACGGCGTGGCCTCGACTGGGAATGCAGCTCAGTCCAATGGTCAAACGTTCGGTCCACGGGGACGAGAATGTTATCTCTGCGGTTGTGTTGGACACATTCGGAGGAACTGCCCCGACCGATATTTGAACCAGTCAAGTACGGGTGTCAGACGGGGAAGCGGTGACGCACCGCCAGGCCAGGGACAGGTACGTGAAGGGTCGCAGTGTTCTGGATATGATAGGAACCAGGCGAGGTTCGGTCGTGGTATGCCGTGGTATGGGGGAGGTACGAGCTATCGTGGGAACCGAGGAGGTAGATACCAGAATCGGAGGAACTACCGCGAACACCAGAACCAAGGAAGACTGGCCTCTCAGCAAAGAAACATGCACGCGTATGAGCAGAGTACTGGTCAGGAGCAGTTAGGCTGGGAGGAACACGGGGCAAGCCCAGACCAAGAGCAGATAGGGCAAGATAATTATGCCGATTATCCGGATACGAGTGAGTATCTGGAAGCTTACGAACAGTTGAAGGTCTTGCAGGAGCAAGAGAGGGTATCGGATAGTTTGGTATACGTGGCATCCAACAGTCAAGATCCCATGCTCAGTGGACCATCGGACGAGGCGATGCCGTCGCGTTATTTGTGCATACACTATTACAGCGTCAAATTTAAAATCTGCCCTTGTTCCCACCTTTTTTCGCTTACAGCAATATACAGCCGAGTCCACTTATAGTCACACCGGATAATGTCACAGTCTGGTTATTATCACAGGTTTTCAAAGTCCCGAATTTCTTCCCCATACTTTGTATGCATATTGAGTTCGCTTATTATCACGCTGAATTTGCCATAGTCCACTTACTGTCACATAAATTTCTTGGCCAAGCAGAATAAGTCTATGAGAAAAGAGTCACATTTCCACTCCTTTCAGTCTGAAACAAATGCAAAATCGTCAAAAATGAGGATTTCTCTTGAGAAAACGGTTGCATGAAGGCGCATGGCACCTTTATGCTCCAGCTTTGATCTGACTGATCCTCATATTTTGGATTTCTTTGGTTACAAAAACTTTTGAAAAAGCGTTTCGTCTTTTAAAACGCGAGGGATATATGAAAATGATACGCAATGGCGATAAAACGCAAAAAAGTAAAATTTTGGCCATTTTAGAGTGTACTTAGGTTTCAGTCACGGATATTGTCACATTTTCTTCCCGTCCGGAGCTGGTGATACTAAGCGGACTCGACTGTAGCATGAGATGTCTGGTACGGGGGGGGGGGGGGATTTTTCCGCATCCGCAGACAGAAAGTGTGGGGAATATGGTTTTTGTGGTGTTTTTTGGTGTTTGTTTTTTTCGTGTTTTTTGTTGCGGAGGGGGGGGGGGGGGAATAGAGGCTTTAGGGGGGGCCCTTTTTTGGGGGAAGGGGAAGGGGGGGGATCCTTTTTGTCGTTTTTTTCCAGGGGGCCCGAAAGGAGAGGGGTTAGAAATGAGTGCGTGCGGTTGATTTTAAAAAGATCGTTCGTGCGTTTGTAACGAATACGTGATCGCTACGATCGGGTAAAGGCTTGGGATTCCTCTAGCTCAAGTATGAGGACTTGAGTTAGTCGCTTGTTAGGAGAACGCACCGTAACAGATACTACGATGATGAACCATTTTATATTCTTCAAATTACACGCAACCGACAGTCCTTGAAGACCACAAAATCCCAAAGAGAACAAATTACAGCCCGTACACGCCAGCACACATCAATCCCTACTCGCAATCACGACCACTTTACGCCCGCTAAACATAGGACACAGGACACTGCACACTCACACAAGATGGCGCCAATTCAAACTTCGTCACAACACGCGGGGGGCTTACAAAATGTTCGACCCCGAACATAACATTTAACAGTACATAGAACTCCTACCTAACATCAATACACGATTGGATTTAGATAAGTTGATTGTGAAAACGCGTACGTGCACTCACTGGTCTTGACCAAAACGAATGGGTGCATTGATCCTTGTTCGCATGTTGTATCGTCCCGTTCCTCCTCTTGCTCGAATCGTATCGTTATCTTCTGTCGCGGCCTTGGGTGTTCCTAGTGGCGATGATCCAACAGGTGATGGCATTGGTTCGTTGCTACAAGTGGAAGAACCGCCATCCTTGGGTAGGCTCACCTCGGGGACCATGCCTGTCTTGTCCGCTCCCCTGTCGTCTTCCATGTTTGGCGCCTGGTCGTCACAGGTTTTCCCCCCTGACAAAGGTGACTTTGTTTGTGCCCCGTCCCTTGTTCCGCTCCGCGCCTCCCCTTTTACAGGCCACTCACTAACCGACGACGTTGGTGACGGCTCCGCCCTAACTAGCGATGAGGGCCTGGGACTTTGCAAAACTTCTGGTACCTGTACCGGCAACTTACGAGTCAAACTTGGCTCACTCTGGGGCCGTTGTAACCCTCGTGCAATGTCGAGGACCTCCTCGTCATCGTCATCTTCTTCTTCCGCTCCTGGCGGCAGTTGCCAAGGAGCAAAACATGGCTTAACCCTGTTCATATGTACGACCATTTTTGGCGCGTCTGGCGCATTCCACTGCCTTATGACCAAGTCTACTGAGGATGGTTTGGCTAAGATGAGGTATGGCCCACCCCATTTCGGTTTTAATTTCGCGCCAACACCACGCCTTTCCAACCTGAGCCAAACTAGGTTGTCCACCTCATACTTAGGCATGACAGCGTTACGATCGAAATTGATCTTTTGTCTAAATTGAACCTCTCGAAGGTTTTGCGAGATGAACCGTTTCATGATATTCAGCTTATCGATCAAGCCCGCAACATACTGCGATTTCGTCTGAACCTCTCTGGGGGCAACTCTTAATTCACCCGGCAGTTTCGCTTCATGCCCATACAGCACATTAAAGGGCGAATGACCAGTAGTAGCCTGAACTGAGGACTGGTATGCAAACAAAACGAACGGCAGTCTGGTATCCCAATCTTCCTTCCTTTCGTCCACGTAAATGCCTAACATAGTACCTAGTACCTTATTGCATCGCTCAGTCAGTCCATTACATTGCGGATGGTACCCAGAAGTGGTGGTTTTCCTGATATCACAGATCGTACACACTTCCTTCATGACTGCTGATAAGAACCGGGGTCCCTTATCGCTGAGCAATTGATCACACGCTCTGTGTCTACAAAGTACCTCTCTCAACAATGCATTAGCCACCGTTAGGGCTTCAGAGTCCAGTAAAGCCACAGCTTCAACCCAACGTGAGAAGTAGTCTGTGAAAACGACGACAAACCTGTTGTTTCTCTTTGTCAGTGGTAATGGTCCTAGCAGATCCACACCAACTCTCTCCCACAGGCCCGCAAAAGGCATAGGCTGCAAGGGCGCCTTGGCCGTCTTCTGTGCGTCTTTGAACCTGGCGCAGGTAGAACACCTTTTCACGAAATGCTCTGTGTCCTTGAAATAGCCATCCCAATAGTATCTCGCTGATAGCTTAGCAAACGTCTTCCCCACACCGAAATGAGCCGCAAATATGTTACCGTGGCACTGCTGCAATATCTCGAGCCGCATGTGCCTAGGCACTACCATCTGCACAGTAGGTTCTGCTGCTTTTCCCCACTTAGTTAAGTGCACCAAAACTCCGTCCCTCATTGCATATCGGGGTCTCTCCAGACAGAATTGCTTAACCAATAAATCGCTCGGGGGCAAGATTCCGTGCTCAAGAAAATTGATACGCTGCTGTAGCAGTGGGTCAGTCCTTTGCTCTGCAGCCAACTCATTCCACCTCACGTGCTTTTCCCATTGAGCTATGTCCACTCCAACTAGCACAGCTTCAATTTCCTGCTGCCATTTCGAGGTCATGTGCAACCGGGATAGCATATCCACGTTCCCGTGCTGTTTCCCTGGCTGGTACACAATATCCAATTCCGTACCACTCAAAGCAGATATCCATCTAGCAAATCGTCCTTCCTGAATTCGGTTTCGGAACATGTACACTAACGGCAAGTGATCAGTCACCACTGTAAACTTACGACCATAGACGTATGGCCGAAAGTGTTTCGTCGCCCAATACATCGCTAGGCCTTCCAGTTCGGTCACACCGTACCTGGTTTCAGCCGGTTTCAATACCCTACTCGCGAATGCGACTGGATGCTGCCGGCCATTTTCATCTGCTTGTGATAAGATAGCTCCTAATCCTGTGCGGCTTGCATCAGTATAAAGGACAAAGGGCTTCGAATAGTCAGGATACCACAGCACTGGGTGTGAGCACAAGCACCCTTTCAAGGCGGTGAACGACCTATCGCACTCTGGTGTCCACACGAATTTTGCATTCTTCTTGGTCAGCTCGATCAGAGGCCTCGCCAGCTGTGCACAACTCTTTATAAATCGTCGGTAAAACGATACCATACCCAGAAATCTGCGTACACCAGGGACGTCCTGTGGTGGTGGCATATCCCGCACCACGCTAATCTTGCTCGGGTCAGTCTTTAAGGGGGTTGTATAGTGTATAATGCTATACTTTATCAACAAGCGCTGTAGCTGTCTGTTTAGCCCAGCAACACAGACGCGCAATGTTAAGCAGGCAACTTTGCTCGTCCATAACTCGACAAGATATCAACAAAAATAAGCAAAATATTGGAAATGAGCTATACTTGCCATGGCCAAAAATCGTGCAAAATTTTGTTGGAAATGGTTAAGACGTTTTCGAGATCCAAAATGCACGTTTTGATGTTCCAGAGATGACGACAGAACACGACGACGACGACGGCCAAGTACATTTTAAAAAAGAGCGTCTGCAGCGATAACCATGAAGCGTGGTTTTTTGGTTTGGTGTACTTTATTGGAAGCTCCCATAGCGCGAATTATTCTTTTGAGGGTGTGATTTTAAGATTCGAGCTGATTAATTTTTTGTGCTCGAAAAACTGGACTTTTTACTGTTCAAAATTATGTTCCAACCTGTGCGCATACCGATGTATTTAACTTCTTGTGCCTGCATCATTGCAGATAATGATCACACTATCATAAAACTTACATGGGTGGAACGAAAATATAATGCTGAACGAATCGAAAAAAATTTTTTTAGAATTCACAAAAAGTTACGTAATACCGATCAATATTTCGTTGGCGCTTCTTTGTTTTCCCTGACTTCTTTCAAACGCCGTGGAACACCATCGACCAAATTTCGACAAAATTCGACCGAAATCGATTCCCAAATAGTTTTAATAGCATTCTAAAGCTTGTCACCATTCTTGTAAGTATTTTTACGCAATTTCCGATCGACATAATCCCACAAATTCTCGATTGGGTTGATGTGTTTATGTCGGGGAATTGGGGGGGCAATCATCGATCCAATCGATATTTCGATCGGCGAACCATTTCTTGACCACATTGGCCGTGTGACATGGAGCATTATCTTGCTGGAAAATTCCATCGGGATGATTATCCAACGTCGGAATTAAAGTTTTCTTCAAAATATCGATGTAATCGACTGCTCGAACGTTTTCATGAACACGATGCAATGGACCAACACCAGCCGCGGAGAAAGATCCCCAAACCATCAGACCACCCCCCCCCATGCTTGACCGTCTTTTGAAGGCAGTCTGGTCGAAAGCTTTCCCCAGACCTTCTGATACAATTTTCCGGGCGATCCGACACAAATTCAAAACGAGACTCATTGGACCACCAAACTCTGTTCCAGTAGTCCAATTGTCGATTAGCGTTCGCTCGACACCAATTTAATCGATTTCGCCGATTTTTCTCGCTAATCAGTGGTTTTTTGGCACATCGAAGTAGTATACTTGGAACCCCTTGGGGGGGCAATTTTTGAGACTATCCTTAAGCGTTGGTGACGTCATCTTAACTAAGTTAGCCGTGCGTCCTTTCCCGCCTTCTAGCGGACAACCATCGCGCACAGGGTAAAGTATGGTTAGCGAACCTGAGTATCTACAGTATCCCGCCCACCCATTTTTTGGCAGGAAATTCAAATTTAGTGAATCTTGGTTTCAGTTAGCCGTGCCTCCTTTCCCGCCTTCTAGCGGACAACCATCGCGCACAGGGTAAAGTATGGTTAGCGAACCTGAGTATCTACAGTATCCCGCCCACCCATTTTTTGGCGGGAAATTCAAATTTAGTGAATCTCGGTTTCAGTTAGCCGTGCCTCCTTTCCCGCCTTCTAGCGGACAACCATCGCGCACAGGGTAAAGTATGGTTAGCGAACCTGAGTATCTACAGTATCCCGCCCACCCATTTTTTGGCGGGAAATTCAAATTTAGTGAATCTCGGTTTCAGTTAGCCGTGCCTCCTTTCCCGCCTTCTAGCGGACAACCATCGCGCACAGGGTAAAGTATGGTTAGCGAACCTGAGTATCTACAGTATCCCGCCCACCCATTTTTTGGCAGGAAATTCAAATTTAGTGAATCTCGGTTTCAGTTAGCCGTGCCTCCTTTCCCGCCTTCTAGCGGACAACCATCGCGCACAGGGTAAAGTATGGTTAGCGAACCTGAGTATCTACAGTATCCCGCCCACCCTTTTTTTTGGCGGGAAATTCGAATGTAGTATTTCGCTTCGCGAGCGACGCGTTACGCGTCGGGCGGAGTATAGTTTCGTCCGAACACTGGTGTGAGTGAGCATTGTAATAAGGTATTCCTGTATGGAAATTTTACAACCAGACGAGTATGTGACATGAAGTTCGCTTATCTAAAACTCATACATAAACAGTCCACCGAGGTGTTTTTTGAAGAGAATTTCTAATGGAGTATTTTAAAAATACAGACCGCCGGCTAGTGGTAAAACCATTCCATAGAAGTTGTAAAATATAATGCGCCAGTTCGTCCGGCTCCGTGTTATTCCGTTCGAGCGGGTGTTGTTAGCAAAAGTTTTTACTTTATTGATGCACGAAGAGGTAACGCACGGGTTCGCAAACCAGAACTTCCCCAGTTCATGTCAGCCAAAAGAACGTGTTCTTTGCCTGTCATGGAATAAAAATTTTTGTGGTATCGTTTCTTTTTTCTGACAAGCAAGGCGGTCTGCATGGTGTTTGGTGGTAATTCTGATTGGTGGTTGTGGTTAAGAAGTGTAGTTCATCGCTTAAAAACAAACATTCTAAATATTCATGTTAGTTCATTTGCGTGCTTAAAGGACGCGCGATTTCACTTGTGCTTACTCCGTATGAGTCATAACGGAAAAGCTGGTTCGCTGTTTGGCCTAGGTTGCCGGTTTGGTCAGTGTGAAAATGTGGTGCTGATTGCTCCTGCTGCGCGGTCTCTGATTGCTCCTTGCAATTTTAATCATACTAGTTTAAGCACGCTCCCTGGTCCTAAAACCGCTCCCCGCGTCTGTGTATTGACTTGGGTAAAGTCGCCCGGGAATAAGTTTTTTGGTCAATGCTCCCCAGTTTTAAATTTTCTACCCTCAGTTTCATATTTTCTACGTCTACGTCGCGTTTTTCTCTCTATTACTCATCAAGCTAACGCTGAGCGGGCGTTTATCCTCCAACCAATCGCTTTGTGTTGTAGTTACGTGGAGAGTCGAATTGTTGGGTGTGGAACAGGCGCCGCTATTGGATTTGGCCCTATTCTCTAGCTTAGGTAGCTCGCTGATCGGTGGTGTCTGGCCGTTGCTATTCGTTCCGCCGGATAGTGTATGTCCCGGAGCATCGTTCTCTTTCTCACCTCCCGCAAATGCCGCTCTCTATTCTGGCCCGCCGCGGCTCGAACCATTGTCTATTAACTAGAGCCGTCAAGTTTTTCCATCTAGCGGCGGCGCCTCTGCTGCCGAGCTACCCCTGGACGCCATTAAAGACGGTTTCTTGGAGATCGAGTTTTATGAACGGTTCTAATGTCTAGTTATTTTTTGGAAAACTTCTCCAAACAACCAGTTCATCTTTCGTCTCAAGCAGTGCCCGCCGACTCACACCGTAATTCGAGGAAACTGCCCGTCGTCAAACGAAGTCCTAGGAAACAACGCGCCAACCAGACGAGTGTAGTTGTCGCCCCTATAAATTCGCCAAGCGAATTAAACAGCATCGCAGCCGGAAAAGAAACAGCTTCGTTATCATCATCACTTACTGAAGAAGGGGTAAGGAATCTAATCGAAGATACTGTGAGCCGAGTATTGGAAGACTCATCTTCTCGCAAAAGAATTTATAAACCGCGAACTGACCCAATATTTAAGCAACCCAACCGCCCAACCGAAAGACGTTTCGCGCTCGAGGAGAAACCAAAAAACGCCCACTGTCACGAGTAGCGGTGACTGGCGCTAAAACGAAACATTACAAACCTCGCGTTGTAAGTCTAAAACAAAATGTCCATGATTCTGGCCAACGAAATTGGCAAACGCCAGAAGATGCAAGCGAAAGCAGTGACGATGAAGACCTCGTCCACAAAAAAAAAACCGAGCATTTCAAGAAGGGAGAAGATGATGGCGATGATGAAGACGAATACTATTAATCCCCCGCTACCCACTAGTTTGGATTATTTGTTGGCCAGTCAAGCCATTCACGGTATTAACCACGCGGGGTTAGGGCCGTTGCCAGGAAGAGGATGTGGCGGCGAAGAAGCTCGAAAACATGCTAGTCTAGCTGAAGAACAAGCGTCCGACGCCGACGCGTATTCGGGGACAACATGCACTCTAAACCAACTTTCGTACGAGGAAATACCTTATCAGAACGATGTTGAAGCTATGACGCATGACGAGAAATTAACTAGCACAATTTTACCAGTAATGGGTGAGGGCGTTCTAGAATTCTATTGCGAACCTTTTTTTAATTGGGCCACTAGCTTGTTCGACTCCTATTTCAAGTTTGATATTCAAGTTATTCACGAAGACAATTCCGACTTGGCTGATAATGAAACGGTTACAATCGCCCCGTTTGCGTTGAATTCTTTGTTTAAAACCGTACGTTTATACATGAACAATGAGCAGGTCACACCTGCGACGCATAACACACATGGGTACGAATCTTACGTCTCAGCTAGCGTCCATCTTTCTGAACAAACCAAGACTTTTCAGTAAGTTTGTATTTTTTCTCTCTTTTGTCCTGGCCTTATTTGCCTCTGTTTCAGATTGAGCCTTGGTCTGTTTCTCCCCGATTTGGAAGCGGGCACTGAGAACATATCTCTGTTCAGCTCGCTTCCTTCCGATTGCAATTTTATAAAACGAGCCAAACTGATTGCGAAGTCGCGGAAACTAACATTAGTGGGACGTTTATTAAGTGAAATGATGCTGGTTCCTCGTCTACTCCCAATGGGCGCCGAGCTATGGATCTCTCTCTATTTGGCGCACCCTCACCACGTACTAGTGGGCGATAAAACGAAGAAATATAAAATAAAAATTTCAGATGCCAAGTTTTTCATGTGTCGGTATAAATTGACTCCGGAAGCGCTTGCAAGACAGACGCAGCTGCTAAACACGCGGGGATTATTATACACATTCCCTCGGTTCGAAACGCGCATTATCACATTGGCCACGGGGCTATCGAATTTACAAACCGAGATTTGGTGAGCCGATCATTAATACACCAATAGATTTAGCGGGCTCTTAATTCCACTGTTTTTCAGCCGTGGGCGAACTCCGGATCGCATATATTTTTTTATGGTGGACCAAGACGCGGTGGTTGAACCGGCGATCGATAAGAACGCTTACCACTTCAGACCACACAATATTTCGCATTTTCAACTATTCGTTAATGGAATGGCAAAACCATCGCTTCCCTACACCATTGCCTACGAAATGACCACGGGGACTGTACACGCCAGCCAAGCTTACTTTCTTCTTCGGCGCGAGTTGAATTTAGGCAATTCAAATATGTCGATCACATTGGAGCAATTTACAAACGGGGGTTTCGTTCTGGCCGTCGACACTTCGGCTGATCATAGCGCGGGCCTGCGTCAATCCTACCTTAGTCCGATGGAAGACGGTGTGATTACATGCGATATCAAATTTGCGAAAGCCCTTCCTCAACCATTGTGTTTATTTTTTGCACTGGAATACGTTTGTGCCTTGCGGTATTTTTCGGACAAGCGTGCTCGTATTACGATTTAATTTTCTCGCGCCAAGTAAAATTCTTTACGAAAAATGGAAAGACTCCAAAGATAAATGTGCATTCTTTGCGCGCATTAGTCATACTTCGCACCCACAAAGTGATTCACACAAACGCCCCATCACAGTTTTGTCTTCCTGACGAAGTAAGTGCACGTTCAAAATAACTTATAGAAAAATTCCCCCTGTCAAACCTAACAGAGAAAGTTAATCATTTCATGGCTCGTTTGATCGTTTTCAATAGATAGGCTGGGGTTTTCTCTGGGTTGAAGAGGTCGGCAGGCGCGTTAATGTTTATTAGAAATCTACATAATTCAAGGAGTTCTCGAGGACGTTTTATAATAACAGCTTCGTTCGGTGTGATGAAGAAGAGCACAATTTCTACCGCCCCCAAACCTGTTTCCCATATTGTTTCGTAGAAGTCGTCCTTCTCGTCCAAATCTGGATATAGTAAATTTCCATCTTCATTAATTCTTGTCTTATGGGCCAAGTAATCAGCCAGTTTCATTGCTCTTTTGCGTATAGCTAATGGCCATTGATGCAAGGCGGCTGGAAGATTTTCTTTCATGATTCTTTTCCAGCCTATATCTTTTACTTGCAATTTTTCCTCAGCGGTGTCTTCGCTTTTCGTTCCTTCGTGGACGGACTTCCTCTTCTTGCTAGCTTCATTTCGACACTCCTCCAACGCCTCAATTTCCTTTTCTGTAAGAAGAAAATATAATTCCATAGGAGAAGCCATTGACAACCTATTCGCTCTCGTTGCCGCTGGAACGAATACCCACTCGAATTTCGCCTTGAACGACGTCTTTGCGTTAGACGTTCTATATCGCGCGAAAATATTTCCTCTCACGCGCAAATCTTTAGGAGTGTTTAGACAGAAATCTATTAATAAATGAGAAGTTTCAGGGATAGCGGCTGGAGCCTTTTCGATTGCCCGCTCGTAGGCTTCTTCCAAAAACCGCCCTTTCCAACCGCATTGGGCACCAAATTTTTTAATCGCATAAAATTCCTTTCCTAGTCTAGTAAAAAGATAAAGTTGAACATTTTTCGAAATATACGTTCCGTATTTTGTGTGTGGACGGTAAATGGTCTGCGATAAAATAATTACAGTTATTTTAGAGTGGTGCGAGCCAACGTTGACTAAATTTGAAATCAATTGCGAATTAAACACCTGCTCATCTAAATCATCGAATACTAAAATACATGGAGCCAGTAAGTAGTGGCGCGTATGAAAGTCCGCTTCTAATCCTTTGATGAATGTTATTTCTTTCTTTCCTAATTCTTTTTCCATTTGAGCATAAAGGTTTTGTGCGTGTCCATACATTTAATAAATATGTTTAAAATCTTCTCCGTTTTTGAAAATGGTTCTGCGAAAGCGGAGTAGTTCGAAAAGAATAGTCGTTTTCCCGCTTCCAGTTGGCCCGCAAATATTCATTATTGTTGGGTTGTCTAGCCGCGTGTTACCTTTCAAAAATAATTATTGATCCATTTTTTAGAATATCAACAGAACGCGCGGCCTCCTCTTCGGTCTTCTTTTATCACGCGTTATACCAATTTATTATTTTAGTCCTTATCGGACTCTCGATTCTGATTTGGATTTACTTTCATTTCGCTAGTTACAGGGCCGAAACGACGCCTTTAGATTACGAACTCTTGGCGACGAATTTTTCTTCTTTCACAACAGAAGCAACCACTCTGGCCGTTGGGACTGACGGCGCAAGGAATTGCGCGAACTTGGTGCCCATTGACGTCATAAACTCGCAGACGTGTGGGACATATTTTATTTGCGGGGATGATGTGGTTTTCTCTGAGCGGACTGGTACGATGGACCAAAGACGCGCTTGCTTCATTTGTGAACAAATATTTTCAAATGGTACATCTCCGTATAAATCGTTTCTGTTCCAGTGTATTTGGCGGCGTTACTTCTCTCGCGAAAACTCGAATTTCCAATTAACACACAGGGCCATCTTTTTCGAATGCGCGGCTAGGATGAACCGCCTCAACTACGGGCTAGTTAAGGTGGACATTTTTCACGATTTTTATTAAACATTTTCTTTCGTTCATTACAACTCCTCTTTACTCAATGCAAGCTTGTTATTTGTTAAGACTGGATGTAAATCGAGCGGCGCGGCTGAGATTCAAAGCTTCATTCGATGGATATTGAAATAATTGTGCTCAAGTTCTCGAAATAAAACAACCTATGCTATTCGTTTACTAATTTTTACTTTTTAAACAAAAATACTGATTTTTTAATCGCGCGTCTGTTTTTATGGAACAGTCCGCAATAAACTAACCATTATCATGCGCAGTAACAACTAGTAAAAAGAACTCTAATCATTAAAATCTAGCGGCAGCGTGCCAACGCCATCTTCGAGTACCCGGCGTTTAAAATAGGCGTAATGCAGTCCCCGTTTCCGTAATTGATAAACCGACATCGTTTGCGTGCCTGCGTTCATTTTGAATCCGCGATTAGTGGCTACTACTTCTTCCATTTTAAACAACGCCGCTTCGTATTGATGCCGCGCGTAGGTTTTGACTCGTTTTTGTACCCCTTTGGCTTTTACCACATTCGTTTCACCTTCCAAGTAGTAACATTTCGCGCTCAAACCGATAAAGAGCGAACCATTGCGAAATTTGTGTTTCCAACGATTGGGCAAACTAGAAACAACGAAAAATTTGAATAAAAATTTTTTATTCAACGGATCCCCTCGCTCTTTACAATTTATGTTCAGGTTTTTCCGCCAGAATGATTTCTTTCGCTTTTGTGTATTCGGCGAGCAACGAAGCAGGCACGTTTGAATCCAAATCGCCCGCGGCAGTAGCGAAATAGATGCTATCCGTGTCGCAGAATAGAATTACGGCCCCCAGAAAATACGGCCGCACAAAGTCGTATACGAATTAGATTAATTTGATTTTAGCGTAATTCAACACGCTCAGCGCCATTTGTATGGGAATATTGATTTCGGATTTTGGTTTTCTCATACTTACTTGATAGCATCGCCCCCGGCGTATAATTTGACACTGTTTGAACCACGGCGTGTTGGCCAGTTTCACCGCTTCCTTGGCGTCAGCGAATATTACGGACGAGTGTTTTTCTTCATTCATACAGAACCTGAAAAATGAGGAATCTCGAAAACCGAAATGGGGCGAAACGTTCCATCTTCTAGGCTTACCATCCGTATAGCGAATTCATAAGAAGTTTCAGCGCATTGCCTAATGCGCCTGAATTTTGTTGCTGCGCCAACGCACGCAATCTCAATAATTTTGTTAATAGCGGGCGACAATAGGGCTCGAAACGCCAATATACAGCGCGATGAACGTGGGTAACCACGGCTCCGTATTCTTCGATCAAACACTTCAAGTACTCGCTCATAATAAATAGTTTTTTGGCCGCTAAACCGCTTATTATTAGTTGCTGAGGGCGTTTCAAAAGGCCACGTTGAACCGCGTACGAAAGCATCGGTTCCCGCAAATCCTCTCTTTGTACATCCTTTTGAAAAAATATAGGCGGGAATTCGGCCAGACGCTTCCGCTCATTTTTGTCCTGGATTTCTATATCGACGCAAACAAAACTGGTGAAGACGCCACTCATCACGGACTCGAGTAATCTCTGGGGCGTTAAGCGAGTTGGTAATTTATTCTTAGGGAATCGCGTAGCGATAAAATTAATAATCTCCAGATTGGTTTTTTCTCCTTCGACCACTCGCACTCCCATTTAATTGCGAGTTTAGCGTATGGAAATTCCTCTTTTAAATAATTCACGACTCGGATGGTTCGTTCTTGTCGTTGTTGCATTTGTTCGAATTTCGGATGATTGGGGTTAGAAGATTCATCGCGCACACACTTATTCGCACATCCCTCTCCGTGTCCGTGCCATTCGCAGCCCATGAACATGTAAATCGTGCGGCAATGAGGACAGAATCCATCGACGCGTGCGTACTTGTAACCCATTTTTATTTCCTGTCCATGATACCATTTGCCGAGCGGCTTGTGGTTATAACACACACCCCTTTCGCGCAACCATTTCGTTGAGTAGGCTAACCATTCAGTTTCGGACCACCAATATTTGCTGGTTTGCCACCCGCGTAAGATTGGTTCATCATTATCTCCTTCGTCGCGTTCGTACCTAACAGGGACGCCAATCGGGAAAGGTTCCATCATGCAAGTCGGACTATTAAGAAAAACAATGTAAAAACTTTTTTAGCTCAAGTACTAAGTTTTCTTTTCTTACTATAAACTATTCGCGTCGAAACCGTGAATGCCGTCGACCATTTGTCCAGTGGGCAGCAAATGTTTTTTATTATTTCTGGTGGCGTACTGGCAGAAAATGATAGCCGGCCCAACGCTTAATTTTTTTCGCATCTCGTGATACAGATCCTGGTTCTGTTTATTCAGCAGAGAAATAATGGTAAAGGGAGGAAGATTTTTATAAAATCCCTCGTAAGCTAATCCGGGCAATGAAATTGCTTCTTTGAAAGGATCTAGTTTGAAACAAAGTTGATTTTCTTCGCAGTCGAGAAATTCTTGTTTCATCAGTTTCTTTGCATAATTGTTCACATACGTTATCCTTAGTCCAAAAATCGAAAATGCGCTGCAATCCGTCCAGCAAACCTGAGAAAAAAACTAGAAGTCCATCTGACGGAATACGTGGAGAAATATATACTACACTCTTCTCACCTACCCGTCACATCGGCCTTATTATAGACGCGAAGCAGATCGAGTAGAGTTTCACACCGGTTCTCGTTGAAATAATCCTCCAAATCTCGATATTTTTGTTCGCTGCAAGTTTCGTTTCTCAGCCAGCTTCCGCACTCTTCGCGCGGAGGCAATCCCCGGCCCAAATCGTTCAGCCCCCGTATCGCCTCGTAAGGAAAAAGTCCTTTTTGAACATCAATATTTCAGCTTTTTAAGAACCCTAAAATAGAATTGTTAAGGAACAAAACCAATTTCCAAAGTGAAACATGGCCTAATTACCTTCGTACAAAGTTCCCGCAGCGCAATAATTTATCCCGTCCAAAAACAAAAGGCGATGGGTTCGTAGCGACTGATACCGCTGTCCGCGCACAATGGCTGAAATGTTAACATTTCCCGGTTGTTGCTTTACGAGTAGAGGAATGAGCCGCGATTTTATCACATTCAAATTGAAGGCCCCGCTATTGAAACCCAAGCAAGGAGTTTCTCGACACCAGCAATTGAATTTTTGAAGTAGATTGGAGAATATTTTCGCATAGGCGCGATTTAACATCTTGTCCATCCATCACCTCCCCTTTTTCATCTCGTCCGCCTGTAATTGCTAGCTCGCTATGATAGCGAAACTTTTCCTTCAGTTTTGTTAAATATGGGCGCACACGCGCCACGACCCGTTTCTCGGATTCGACGGCGATCGCGTACAAGTATTCATGAAATTTACTTATCAGTTCATTCGGGCAGCCTTCGTTGACGATGAATTTAACTTCTTGAAAATTGGGCACATTCGATTTGATGACAACGCTTAACGAAACCAACTCGTGCAGATATTGCAAGCTATGTAGGCGCTCGATAATCGCAATCCAAGGCAATGATTTCAGCGAGGATTTCGTCTCGTTCTAGGTGGCTTTGGATAAATAGCGAACGGTCGGCTTCGCTTAAGTCGCGCAAAGCCATCTTACATTCGGCCTCGCTCTTTGTCCATTCTGTGGGAGAGAAACGCCGCTTTTGCTTCACGGGCCTGTCAGCTAATAACAGTTGTTCAAATACACGTCCGCTACGAATTATTCGATCTCGATTTGTAGCTTGATTCCGAGCCACGCAAACCAGCCGACAATCCGCACTGACTGGTTGTCGTTGCTCCTTAGTTGGAATTGTTAATACTTCGAACAGACATTGCATAATTTTCTTGAAACTAGCCGGATGCCTCGCATTGTACAACCGCACGCGCCACTGTTTTTCCGTTCGTTCGCTTTTGTAACGCAGCCAGTTGGACTCGAAAAACTCCCCATTTGCTATCTCAGTTTTATCGAATGGAAAAAGCACCGAGAGATCGTGATCGCAGGCCCAACGGGTCGGACGCGTGCCACTAACCAATTCCCCTCGCTCGCCGACCACCGGCTGGTGAAGAGCCTCCATTTCATTTGTGGGTCGCTTGTTGTACGTTTCGAAATCATAGGCGATACGAAACGGGTAAAAACGCAAGCTTTGGGGCACATAAATATCGTAAATGGCCAATTGATCGAACAATGTAGTTTTCCGCCCTGCCGTTCCATCGCGAAAAACCATTTTCGTCTCGCCTTGACTGCACTGCCCGAATTGAAGATGGCGATTCAACGATTTCAAGGACGGCCACACCTTCTTACAAGTTGGACATGCGTAGCGTTTCGCGAATCCATTTTTATCACGGACATAGAAATAATGACCTCGGTATTCGCATAAATCAAGTGTCAGTGATGGGAAAGTTTTCGGCGAGTAACGAAGCATAGTGGCCACGGGGAGAGTTTCGTATGCTTCGTGAATTCGGTTTTTATCATCATTTTCGTCATCGTCATTTACCACCTGCATCGCCTCATCCTCTTCCACATCATCGTCTTCATCATCAGCTTCCTCCGCTTGATCCAAGATGAATGGGTTTCTAGGTCTGCCCGCTTCTTCCTCTTTGTTATCGTCGTCGTCATCGACATCATCATCATTGTTATAGTCTTCTTCATCGCTCATCGACGATGAATCGATTCTATACCGCAGTCGTCCTTGTTTCTTTCCTCGTTTTTGGTCTCGTTTCGTTATTTCCCATACTTGAATATTCACAGTGAAACAATCTTCCACTTGATGCAATTCGCACAAGTGCACGCCTTTGAATTCTCGCGCTTTCATTCCGGCGCAGTTTTTGTAGCGCATATAATGTTGGAAAAGTTTCTTGGCCTCCCGCTCACACCTATCCTCCTTGGCCCCTCTATGTATGGCTAAACACCGGAATAAACATAACGAAAGAACGTTTTGGCGCTTGTTCTTCTTGGCAAGCATCGTGTGTATATACCGATTGCTTCGCAAGTAGGGCGGTAGTTGCTCGTAGCGTAAATCGGTTTCGTTGCCGATCGGGTACTCGCCCACTTTGATGACGAAAGCGCAAACCGATAACAGAGTTTCCACTCGCCATTTCGTGTTCGGCCGTTCCAGAGAGCAAAACTCGTAAATGTCGTCCTCGTTTGAATCATCTAAAACTGCATTTTCGAAATCGTTCATATCCGAAATCACTGGGGGCGATTTGGAGTCAAAGTATGTGTAATTATTCGGATTGGCGATGATAGTTTGAAATTCTTCCTCTTCAATCAATTCCCCTTCTTCATCGAACTTGGCCGGTTTGGTTAATAGAAACGAGAACGAGAAATTGAATTTGAAAATATTCGTTTGGTTAAAAAATATGGAGCGAAAAAAGGACTTCAAATCTCCAACAATTACTGGCGCGTAGAGGGGAAGGTGAAGCACGTAGATATCCATCACAGTGTCGTTGAGCAGATAGTGCGTTCTTATGTAAGACCAATTGTCGCGTATGTGCCAATAAATAGTCGTATCGCGTTCATTCTCTTCATCAACGCCAGCTTCATCTTCAGGTGTGAGCCCGAGCGCTTCCGGCGGTAAACAGTCCATTGGATCAACGGGTGGCAACTGTTCCATCGCTAACCATCCCCTATGGCTGGATTATACTCTCGAATCGTAAAAGGGTCGTTGGGATCTAAAAAAGAATTTCAACGTGTACATGGATTGCACACAAAATTACTTCGACGTGAACAGGCGTATACGCGCTTTCGTCAACCGCGGTGGCGTTTCGAAAGAAGAAAAATCCAATCTCCGGGTGTGAACGAATTGTGGCAAGTACGCAAACCTTCTCGAGCTAGTTTCTTCATTTCCAAAAACCCGCTCCTTAATGTTATAGGCGGATTTGGCGCAAACTAGCGATTTGGCTAAGGCGAAGCAATACGGAAATCCTCGCTACGTCTTACTAGTTGTCGACACGATGAGCCGGTATACAATGCTGCGCCCGCTTCGAAACAAAACCGCGCGCGAAACTGTGGAGGCGTTCGAAGATATCCTTGCAAACGAAAAAAAACGACCAAAAATATTATTCACCGATCGAGGCTCGGTAAATGAGCCGAAGGTGTGCGAGAGCGAGAGTGAGCCCATCTTTTTACAGGAATTTACAGGCGAGCCATTCGCGGAAATGTTGACAAAATTCAGCATCCTCCATTTTAAAAGCTCGGGCGGCTCGCCGCATAAAGCGGCAACAGCGGAACAGAAAATTCGCCATTTTAAAACGATTCTGCACAAGTAAGTTTAAGTTTGGGTTTTTATTATAAAATTTTCCACGCTTCGAGTCGTTTGTTTCATCTACGTAGGTATTTAAGCGAAGCGAATCGAGGAAAATTCAAACATTTACTCCCACAAATACAAAACTTAATGAACACGACACCATCCCATGTACTCCCTGATGATTGGACGCCTCTAGATATTCAAACCGACAAGGAGAAAGCAAAGTATTCAGAGAAATGGGAAAGAAAAAAGCAATTAAAAAGACAGGAATGGTTAAGGAAACCGTTTTCATTCGGCCTTCACGAGCCCGTTAGAGTACAGACACGTTGGCAAGAAAATCCTCTCGCCCATAAAGCTTATAAGGGCCTATTTAGTAAAGAGATCTTCCGCGTGGACAAACGATTCCATACTCGTCCGCACACTTATTCTATCGTCGACAGTTCGGGATTCGTACTACAAGAGCGCGCCTATAGTCCCGAATTGGAACCAGTAGTTTTGTGATTCACTAATTTTAAAGCCCGCAACTGGGAAATGACATTGAATATGCTCTCGCCGCTCCTTTTATACCTTTTCTATAGCAGGCCGCACCATTTGTCACGCTGCTATTTTCCAATACGCAGTAAACAATAGGTCTCTTGGGAGGTAAATCAAAAAGCACGAAGGACAATTTTCTTGTTTCTATTTTGAGAAGAAACGAATTTGGTTTGTCGTTCCTAAACTAACCTATGTGGGTATGAGCGAGTGGCGTTCATTCGAACTTGGGTTAATAACCATGATAACACAACATTGATGGGAAAGAACAAAATTTGTTCAATGCGCAAACAATATTGAGGCGAAGTCTCAGTGCATGGACGAGCCACGACTCGTGAGAGAGGACAAAGCGAGAGCATGTTTCGTGAACAAGAACGAGATTACGCTCTTGGTCGATGGTTGGTAGTTCAACTTCGTAGAAGGAAAATTTGCAGGTGAAGACAAAGCTTAGTTCAATGCCTTAACAAAAACCCTACGAGATGGAAAATACGCCCTAAAGAATACCTTAATCACGAATCACGCAGAACGAATATGCTTCCGTTTCAGTTTCCAAAACAACTTTTGCACACACAATTGTTGTTTATTTCAACTTAATGAAAGAAAAAATTCGCGGGGGTGGTAGACCAAAATCTGCCCACTCCTCTGAGAAAAAAACAGATGAGTTTGAACATGCGCAAAGATCGCGCGCAAAAAGATTGAGTCATGGTTCATGCAGCGTCCTGAAAAAAGAGTGACGAGTGGGGAATGGGAAGGCGAGCTGGAAAAAACCTTCTAAAAATTTATTTATAACTTCTTCCAGGAGTTGATCTAGACTCGTGTCAGCTGGCGTGAAGCAAAAGACCTAAGCGCCTATATAAACCCCCCGATTTCTGACCTAAAAAGAGGAAAGCGTCTTCTCCGAGGGACTTCTTTGAACCAAAAGTCTTACCTATTTTTAACAGGGTCGAATAAGTGTTTGAGGAAAACTTTGCTGATCTAGGTTAAGCCGAATAAATGGCTAAAAAATCTAGCTCTTCGTCGAAAGATGAAGAATCTACTATTAAAAGTTTCCTCGAGTTAAGAACTGAACTAGCTAAATCTTTAAAGTCTCCTTCCACATTAAACCGGAGGGCAGAAATTTTTGCGATGTTAACCAACCCGAAGAAGAAAGAAAACGAAGAAGGAAAACTGGTATGGTATAAAACTATAACAAACGCGTGATGACTAAAGAAATCAAGAAAAACGATACGATTATTCTGTGCCGAATTGTAGAACATCTCCCGAATGGTGTCCAATACAACTCGATGAAGCTTCAAGTGTTAATGAAACAACACCCCGATTTGTTAGATGTAAGATTGTTTCATGACTCCTTAAGTAATCACAATCTTTAGAAACCAATGACCTTATGTGTTTAGATGATAAATAAGAAATTTGAATCGCTTTATCTTGATCCAAAAATGGAACAAAAGACCAGTTTTTATCAAATTGTGGACTACAAACGGAACAATAGTAAACCATCTGGCGGGTTTAAAAGGAAAAGAGCCAAAAACATTGAAGACGACTCTAACGAAGAAGATGATGAAGATGAGCGTGACTTAAAAACCAGCGGCAATGAGTCGCGCCCAGAAGCGAACGAAAAGGAAGATTCGGAATAGTCGAGGCTCATTATAGTCATTATTGTTGCGTGGTTTATAACACACATTTTAGTTTATAGGTCTATTTTTGCCTTTGCTTGTGGGCGCGTGAACCCCTATAAAGAAAATACACATATAGCTTTCTAAGAATAAATTGTCTTTTGTAGAACCACCAAAAGCCATGAGTAGCCGGCCCTCGATTCAATTTCTTCAGCAAGTTGATTCTGCTAGGGCGCCCCAACGGATGATGAAAGGAGCCATCGGCTATGATCTTTCAAGCGCTTACGAATATCATTTCGAGTCGGGTGAGAGATGTGTCTGCGACACCGGCCTCCGTATTATAATCCCAAAGGGGTACTATGGACGAATCGCGGGGCGATCAGGATTAGCTATTAATTATGGAATAAATGTGGGAGGTGGGGTTATCGTCTGCGATTTTCAAGGAACAATTAAAATAATTCTGTTCAATCACGGTGCTGAGACATTTCCAGTGTCGATCGGCCAGAGAATCGGACAACTCGTGTTGGAGAGAGCCGATATACTTCCAATTGAAGAAATCAAAGAAAACCCCGATCAAAAGAAGATGGAGCGCGGCGAACGGGGTTTGGGTTCGACGGGAATTTAAATGTGTGATGAAGAATAGATATTCAGGACCTCCGTTGTTTCGCGCGTTCCATTTCTGTCTTGCTTTTTAACTCGCGGCCATAACATTTATAATAGAAAACAACTTTCAAAAGAATAGTCTAATACTTTTCAGGCCGAGCAACCATGGGAGAAATCCAGCTTATTTGCGGTCCCATGTTTGCTGGTAAAACGACAGAGTTGATCCGTCGTTTCCGGCGTTATGAAAAAGCAAAAAACTATGCGCAATGGTTAAATGCACGAACGATAATCGTTACTCGGCGGACGATATTTTTAGCCACGACCGTCAGCGGGTCCAAGCAACAATAAAAACGAAACTGCTAACATCCGTTTTACACTCATTGAAACAATACGAAACTGATTGTATTGACGAAGGCCATTTTTTCCCAGATATTGTGTATGCGTGTGAATTCTTGGCCAATCGGGGAAAAATGGTGGTCGTCGCCACTCTCGACCAAACATTGAGACGCGAGCCCTTTCTGGACACAATAGCCCGACTAATTTCACGGAGCGAATCCATCACCAAACTTACAGCAATTTGCGCCCATTGCTCGGCGGAGGCGTCATTCACGCGCAAGAAAGACGAAACGAACGAACGTATGGTCGGCGGGGAGGACCTCTACGAAGCATGTTGTAGGGGTTGTTATTTTAAACTTAATCCCAGTGAAAAAATTTAAACCTCACAATATGCGCGCCTTTTGCATAGTCTAGGAATGAAAAGGGCACCTAAATAGGAATACAGAGGCGGGCATAAAAAATATTCATGTTGCATGTTTAGGTATGGTTTTGAAGTGATAATTCACTTTAATGCCCAATATGTTGAGCAGAATACTAAGAAGAAACAAATATATGAGAATATAACAGCTTGTCTATTTCTGTACCCGTCATAATTGGCGCCTTTTCTCTGAATTTTGGTGTTATAGTATAAATCCTATTAACCCCTCGGATCTGTTAATTCAAGCATCAAAGACTCCCGCTCAACCAAATGGCGCGATTTGTCTTCTTCTTTGCATCCAAACAACAGCTGCCTCCCGCTTCACCAATAGGCTCGATATGTCTTGTTTCCACCTCATGTTCAAATACGCCCCTGTTAAGCCGCTCCCGCTCCAGTTTCCCCTTCTGTCAGTTAAGACCGATAAGGAAAAGACCCAAGTCTCGAAGAAGCAACTGTTTACGGACTTGTAATAGAAGTCGCATCATTCGACAAAACGAGAGTGTGGCTCTTGGTGCTGCCCCGAAGACTGTACATTCAAACCTCGCTCGGTTGGCTTGGTCCACGCACTGCGTCAAGCCGAACAAGATCAGCTCCGTCGACCCAAAATGACGCACCATCGAACGAAGGAATTAACGGATGAAAAATTTCTTCTCTCATTTCAACGTCGGCCGCTAGAATCCCATCCATCAAATATAGAATACAAAATCTTTTATATTCGAACATTGTCGTCGTGCAAAAAAGTTTCGCGCCTTTTAATTTCACACCCCAACATCGTAAGGCCAGGACATTTTGGACTCGATTGCGAATTTGTGTATGGAAAACAAAGGAGCCTTATGCCCGATTTACCATACACCCCATATAAAAGCTCTTTCTCGCAAAAGAAATGCCCAGGACCGTTCATTCGCTGTATACAGCTTTCTTGCGATTTATTCACCGCTGTTTTTGATTGTTATATGTTACTAGGGGAAAACGAAGGCAAAATACCCGAAAGCTTAAAAACGCTGCTTCTAGCGGAAAAAATAGAAAATACAAAAATTATTCGTTTCGGGTTCGACATTAAACATGACGTTGCAGCCCTGAAAAACAGTTTTGGAATAAATCTTGCGGGCTGTGTGCGAGATTTATCAATTTGGTGGAATGAAACAACGGATTGCGAGGGAGAACCGCTGCTTCTTCAATCGGCAAAATCATTTTTGGAGGTGGAATTCTCAAACGAGTGCGAACGCATCAGATTAGAGTTATCGAACACAACACTAGAAGCAGCGAGTCGGGCCGAATTGAAAGATAAATATTTATACTATTTATTTCGCAAGGAAGAAAAGAAAACAGCACGATTTCTACTTCTGACTGCATTGTGTCGAAAAGGCAGAGAAAAGAGCTACCTAGATATACCCAAGGCGGGCCATGCTCCGTTAGAGGGTGTGGTTAGGCGCGTGCTGCAACACGAAATGCTTTTTCATAAGCGAAAATATCAAAAAAAAGATTTCCACTGTGACGGGGGCCCAATGTATGACGACCTCGTGAGGTATGCAGCAGAGGACGCGAGAGCGCTATTGGATTTAGCCTGTTACATCGGCCTGTTGGTAGAAGGCGACGGAGCAACCTATGATATGTTTCCATTAGTGTGAAAAGGAACTGGCTTTTAGGGAATTAAAAAGTCTGGCCGAGGAAAGTAATAAAACAGCAAGACGATTTTTCTATGTCATTTGCTTTCAATATAGCGTTACAGTTGTTTTATATCAAATAAAACCACACATAAATTTGCTATTTTCTGCCAGCGGCCGAACAGGCGTCAGAATTTCTCTTAATCAACTTGTTTTAAGCACAACAAAAACACTGACACAAGATTTATAATCTCTTATTCACTGTGGCATTTGTGGAAGGAATTCACCTTGAACAGTGGTGGACCTGTTTCCCCGCCTGCGTGGTCTGATGAGCCTTAGCAAACAAGTAAAGGACGCAAAGCACAACCCTTCACCATCTAGTCAACAGAAAATCTTGACTGCAGTTTTACCTTTATTTCCACCTGGCTGATAGATCTTCGACAACACTTATAGTATCGTTAGCTGCTGAACCGAATCCATTGTCGCAATCCGCAGCCCACTAGCCGCAAACATAAAACTTCGACGAAAGGATGATACGTGATTAATGCAAGCCTCAAGTGCTCCGTCTTTAAAAACCGGCTCACGCGAGGCCCCATGAACACGTTACTTTCATCCCAATGTGGTCGTATTTCGCGAACACATGATTTTGTCCCCTTCTCAGGAAAGAAGTAAAAAATGCCCATCACAAGTTCGGGTACAGATTAACCAAGAATAACTGGTGTGACGGAAGTATGAACCCAACACAAAGGTTATCTGAAGACGTCTGAAAAATTGAAATGAATTCCTTTTCGAATAGAAGCACGAAGAAATAGCAACAAGAAGAGGTAAGAAGGACACCGAACGTTGTGAAAACCAAACCAGGGGCAGACGCCAGTGGAGCGGAGTTTTTCGAGACGAGCTTAAAGGCGAGCTCGAGCGTTAATATTCTGTTCGACTACTGAAACAAGCAGCGGCTGGACCAGAAACAACTAATAGTGTGAGCTAATTTTTCCAGTTCCACTGGGTACTAAAACGAGCGGCCGAGCCTGAAGCAATTTTCAAACAGCAGCCTTACTGCTACTTAAAACGTGAAGCATCTTGAATCAATAAGCACACAACGAGAACCAATCTTTCTGAAATAAGAATGCACGTGGCCGTGGGTTAAAACCAGCCAGTTGGGCTGAAAACAAAGAGCTAGTGTGGAGAAGACGAATCATTCTAACACACACACACACACACATACACGAAAAATACCTTTCTTCCTGCTCCAAACACGAATACAAAACTTACACCAAAAATAACTAAAAAAGCATATAATAAACACATTTTAAAAAACACACAAACAACTACTTAAGGCTTTATGACTGATAACAAATTTGATTTACCACAAGAAAAAACACCGGATGGCGCGCAGAAGATGGTTGGACCAAACATGCATATAGCGAAATACTACATTCGAATTTCCCGCCAAAGAATGGGTGGGTGGGATACTGTAGATACTCAGGTTCGCTAACCATACTTTACCCAGTGCGCGATGGTTTTCCGCTAGAAGGCGGGAAAGGAGGCTTGGCTAACTGAAACCGAGATTCACTAAATTTGAATTTCCCGCCAAAAAATGGGTGGGCGGGATACTGTAGATACTCAGGTTCGCTAACCATACTTTACCCTGTGCGCGATGGTTGTCCGCTAGAAGGCGGGAAAGGACGCACGGCTAACTGAAACCGAGATTCACTAAACTTGAATTTCCCGCCAAAAAATGGGTGGGCGGGATACTGTAGATACTCAGGTTCTCTAACCATACTTTACCCTGTGCGCGATGGTTGTCTGCTAGAAGGCGGGAAAGGACGCACGGCTAACTTAGTTAAGATGACGTCACCAACGCTTAAGGATAGTCTCAAAAATTGCCTCCCAAGGGGTTCCAAGTATACTACTC
>JASANH010000804.1:0-26729 GCA_030248295.1 Mesodorylaimus sp. YZB2_4 | reverse complement strand
GCCGGTTGTGCCTTTTGCTTAGGGCGGTTGTGCCTTCTGCGTACGCGCATGCCGCGCGTGGGTTGTATCCGACTAGTCTTTTGCGCACGCGCCCCACAGGTTCATCCTGTTAGGTTGCTTTCAGCTCAGATCGCTTCTCGATCTACCCTCATGTGCCTTGATCGCCAGTCGATCTCAATATGGCCGGTTGAAATACGTCGATCCCCGTGATCTAGGACGTTTTGTGAGTGTGTAAGCTTTTTGGAAAGGGAGGGGGAGATACCCGCCCTTGCGGGTTTAGGCGCCATGAGTATTAATTGTTATGTAGGGGTATATGCTATATGCGTTTGTTCGATGTGCCCTCTTATCAGCTGGTCATACCGCACAGAAGATTTCTCTCCAGGGCACGGGCGCACCTATCCTTGGGCAGCAGGCTTCTGCATACGTCCACCCGACTTTCGGTAGCAGCGCTTGTCTGCATGCCAACCATATCTGGGGCTCCCCTTTTGATCTGACTGCTCGACGGAAGGCCGGCGGATCAGGTGTCTAAATTCTTTCCCTGATCGCAATTGGCGCTCCCGCTTTCCTCTATTCCGGCTGCGAGTAGCTGGTCTAGGAGGAGCGTGGGGTCACGCTCAATTGGCGGAGGGAGAAGTGCAACCCACATCCCTTGATGAGGGTTCCTTCTCCGTTCGGTGCAGACCGCCCGGCGACACGTGTGTCTCGTGCACGGAGTGTCCTTCCATAGGCCTCTTCGATGAGAGCAGAGCGAGCCCAGATATAACCGGTTCGATCTGGTTATGTTCCGCGCCCGGATCGGTCCTCTGACGGGCCCGCCTGACTGCTCGTCAGTCATCATCTACTCGTCGATCGGTGCGGTTGGGTCTATTCCCCCAGCTGCCCTTCTCCCGTAAGTGCTCTTCACTTGGTTGGTTGTACCAGCGTAGAGGTGTCCGCCTGTCGGCCTAATAAAGTACTGTCTCTATTAGCGTCCGTTTCAGTAGGGACCGCGCAGGGTAGATTCGAACCTTAGTACGCGTGTAGGTGGCCCGACCCACAGTAGGGGAAGGTACCACATGAGATAAATGTCTTCGGCCTTTAGCTGATTTGTTGAAGCATAAAGTTTCGACACGCCTTTGCCATTGTAGAATTTATTGAGTTGGGATCGAAAGCTTTGATTTTCCTCGTGTCGTGACGTCATTTTTGCTCGCATGACTTGACAAAACTCGTCTGATGCGAATAGGGCGTATCCACCTTTTTCTGAAAGGAACTTGACGGAGCCTGAAGGTGTGAATTCGTCGACGATAAATTCAATGTTTTCTTCCTTTTCGACCTCACGCAATGGGCGCAGGAACAATCGGTCATAACATTGGGATTTGCCACTGCCACTCGCAGCTATTAACAATGAATACGTATTCGTTTGAATTTGGTAGCCATTGTCTACTTTGACCGACGTCCTTGGACCCAAGCTAGCCGATATGCCAGCTAATACATTCGCTATTACGCATGTCAAAGACGTGTTTAAACTGGAAGCTTGGCGCGAAAAAATATTTTTAGCTGTTAATCCAATGACATTTTCCCAGTCTGGACCAGAAATATAAGCCCTTAAGTATGAGGCCTTGGAAGCAATTTCAGAGACTTTCTTAGCTTTACTCATGGCAGTAGCGTTCCAGTCGCTAACATTTGCTACTGAAGATGAGGCGTACAGAAAAAATTTCGTCTTGGCCAGCATCTACTTGTATCGGGCCTTTGGCAATCACAGCAGGTGCACTTTTGAACCCAGTTTTGTTTTTGTCAGATAAATAGTATGGGAGAGCCGTGGTCATTTTCATGTGGCAGACAGAAGGAAAAATGGAGATTCCGTGCCAACTCAGCGCGCGTATAGCTTAGCGCGCAAGGTCAGCAATTAATTAACCTAGCTGTCAACAAGGGCCGTACTGATACGCGCTGTCAGCGCCACTCTATCTATGTCCGCCATTCAATCAAAGTAAAAATTAGGATTTCCTCCATCTTTTCTGTAAAAACTACAAAACTACAGCCTATGTATTTTAAAGCTTGTCTGAAATCTAAAATTTAGGAGGAAAAATCTAAAATCAAAACACTTTTATCTCATCACCAATTCGATAGCTCTGAACTCGTAAGTCATGGCGAGTCAGGGTCTGACAAGCACAAACTTGCACCCACGGGGATTTGCTTACTCAAACATTCATAAATTGGCTCGTCAGCTTTCGGGGCTTCCGCACTGGCATATAAGTTTAAAAGCAGGCAATAAGAAGCAACACTTATTGCGCATAAGACACTGAAATTGTGAGAGAGAGAGGTATCAACGCTGCGTTCGCGTGGCTACTTTTAACGCACTACAGTAGTCTGCGAAGGTGCTGTTTATTATTACGTAGGTACGTTGCAGGAGCAGGTCAACAGCGAGGCTCACATCGCTGAACTCTCGCGCCGAACACGAATCCCGTCGACAAAGTCCCATCACGAACAGCTGGCCAGCGAGTGGCAATGACGGACATCATCTAACTGGTCACCTTCTTTGCGCTATGGCTTGTTTTGCACATCTCGCGAGCCAAAGACCACGCGCTGCATCACTAGATCGCCAGGGACTCGACATGTGCCGAGGAGTGCCAGCAGCCCACGATTCCCAAAAAATTGGGTCAACGGGCAGATAAGACGATTCGGAAGTAATCATACTCCCTCTCGGCTCTGCCAGTAAAGCCGTGAAGCCCAGTTTCCGCCTTTAAAATGACCTCCAGCAAATATTCTGACTCTGACCGACCTTGCCAGCCGAATTTTGGAGCTAACTTTGAAGACGAAGACAAAACACGAACCTGGTTTCGTCAAAATGGACTTTTGTTAAATAACTTTCTGTGCCCGAAATGTAGGCGACCGATGACAGAATATTTGAAAACACAATTAGATGACAAGAAAATTTTCCAGTGCTCTCCGTGTCGCAATTTACAGCTATCCATTCGCCATGGAACTCTCTTTTTCAAGTCCACTTTGCCATTGTCAGTGTTAGCCTACCTTTTGTTCTACTTTTTCACGGATGTACCTGCCTACATCGCTAGCAGAATGCTTGGCACTTCTGTTTGTTACAAATCTATTATCCAATGGTATTACAAACTGAGAAATGTGTGGAGCAAACGACTGAGGGCAACTCCCTTGAAATTCGAAGGAACTGAAGTTGCATCAATCACTGGAGAAAGCACTGTCGAAATTGACGAAAGTCTATTCGGAAAGAAAGCTAAAAATACTCGCGGCACGTCTTGCCAAAAATATTCTGTATTTGGTATCGTCGAGAAAAATGGCCGTCGTTGCGTGCTATATTACTTACGTGACCACACCCGCAAGACATTATTCGACATTATTATACGCCATGTCGACACATCTTGCAAAATAAATCATGACGGCTTTGCTGCGTATAACTCGCTGGGAACAATTGGCTACGACCACAGTGTAGTGTTCCACAACTTGGAGTTCGTAACGCCAGAAGGAGTTCATACCAACACGATTGAGGGACTCTGGGGCTTGATTAAACAACGCATTAGCCGCATGCATGGTCTACCCTCGTTCGAGTCCTTGGCCGCCCTGCTGGACGAGTTTTCCTACCGTCAAATATACTCTGATGGAAATGGATCTATTTGGCAACAACTCTTGGCAGATGTCGAAGAGCTTGGCTCCTCAGTCGCCGAGGAAGATAATCAGCAAAATTTTTGATTGTTAGCCGACATGCCATAAGCTGTTGCGTGACATCTGTAACATCTCTTTTCATTTAGCACAGTTCTGCCTTCCATGAAAAAATGCACACTTTATTTAGACTTCGTCGGTAGTCTTTCTATCCAACAATCCTACTATCCCAACTATCCCACTATCCCGTTGTCCCAGTTTTCCACAGAAAAAAAACTCTTGTCTTGGGCGGGCGGGATAGTGTTCGCGCAGGAGAGTTCCTATGGGCGATCTTGCCCGTCCTCACTGCCAAGCTAGTTTTCATCCACACAGGCTTTACAGCAGCATATTCAGTGGGAGTCGAGGAGTACTTACCATTTATTCAGTCGACCGGGGTTCGAGTTGTGGTCCATGAACACGGCAGCAGCGTATTTCCAGATACAGCAAGAATAAATGTGCCGAATAATGGATATCGAACAACCATCGTCCTGAGAAGGGTAAATGCACAAAAGACAAAAAAGCGGTTGCCAACTCTGCTCTTCCTCTTGCAGGTTAAGACTAGTGTTTGGCCATCTGAGTACAAACCGTGTGCCAAGTCGGCAAGGGAAGTTCCAGCATTTAACTATAATTCGTCGTATTCTCTTGAGGTTGAAAAATATGTATTCTATGTAAAGACTATTTCACAAGCATCTTACAACGAAAAATTCGAGTTTAGCGACTCATAGTCGCTAATAATAGTTTTACCGTCCCTTACTTCTGAGCTTGAAAACAATGGATTCACATTTTTTTGGTATTTTTCAGTCTTTGACTCCATTTCATCGTTCGCTTACAATAAAAACAAACACCGCTTCTTGCAATTCATCCTAAGGTGATAAAAATCTACCAGATGTACTTTGTAATATTCAAATCTTGGAGAATTCCAATTTTGCGTTGTGCGTGGCCTGTACAATAGTCTATATAGACCCCCTTGAAAAAGAGTCCCCTTTGAATGTTAAAGGGATGTCTGCGAAGCTGTTACCAAAAAAATGTTATCGACTAATGCCAATGCGGTGACCCCCGAATTCCGCTTCCGCCAGGATCACCAGTGGGATTTTGCAATATCACCCAAAGTTAGTGAATCCTCAGTGTTGCACTATCATAAGACCTGTAGTTAAACTTTTTTCAAAGGATCTTGCGTCAGCATTTACTACAGCGCAGCAAAAGGGCAATGCGAATGCCCACCTCCGTGCGAGTAAGTTTTAGGTTATAAATTCATGATTACCCATCTATTTTCTAAGATTTTGCAGCAACAACATTTTCGAAGCTGCAGTGAGCAGAACGAAGTACGCGTATCCTCTGGCGAATATTGTAAGTGCTAGTCTCTGGCGGTCGGCAGTTGTCCAAATTTTTTAATTGCGAGCGATTAGAAAGCATTAAGCTGCTCTAGTGCGCAACGATGATGTACATAGCCCTCTCTCATTGGTTGAAATTTGGGTGTACTAGGGCGTTGGAGCTTTGAATTACACGAGCGCTGATGGAGCTACAAAAATTCCAGCTGTCAGCCAGCCGCATATGAACTGAGTTTAAAGCCCATTTCTACCCTGCTATCAGTTATTATAAGTTAACATGCCGGAAGAACATGAACGAGGGCCTAGTTTCTTACAAGCAAATTTCGCGCGAACTGTCCTTACTACTGTAGCCTACTGTAGCTCTTGCTGCTCTTGGGTTGCAGTCAATTAAAAACTCCGCGGTAGCTAGCACCACCCCATCTCAAAATCTCGGGAAATTTTTAAATGCTGAAAAGCTATAATTTGCAGCTGATATACATTTGGATGAATCGCTTCTTCGATACATTTGTAACTTCTAGGCTTTCGGAGATATGAATAATACCGAACGCTCGGAGTAAGACTGTTCGTAGCGCGAACAAAAAAAAATGCATGCAGGTGTTCATAATTTTAGAAAGCAGTATGCATTAATTGATGTATATTTGGAAGACTTAATGACCTTCGAATTCGCTGAACGCAAAAAGTACCAGGTAAAATGAGTCTTTAAGCTAAAAAAAACTTGAGCTTCTTACACTTATCGTATTTGTGTACAACATGCTATTTCCACATGTCGCATGTTTGTCCGTCAGATGTTTGTATTTTCTGTGCGCATTTCGTATAGTTGACATGAAATTTTCGAAAAATAGAAGCTAGTTTGGTAGAGGCATCAAATTGTTAGCAATGTTTCTAAAACTCATATTATTCGATGACTGCGGGAATTTCTAAAAATGGTAAGCAACTCCTTTTTAAAAAAATTGTAGGAATGCGACTTTCGAGCCAACCTTCTCCCCCCCTTTTAATATGCACTATCGGAAGTACTCACAAAACTATAACTTTCTCACTTTTCACTATGTGTCAGTCTAGTTTTGCACTGGAGTTTCTCTTTCGTGAAAAAAAGAAAAGTTATAAATCTTCTGGCGATTTCCATAGTGTGCGGCCTACCATGGCTATATATTTAAGTATTCTAAGGCTCCCTGAACGCCCATACAACCGATTCAGCATGCTCGGACGGGTCGACCATCACGCTGAAATTAAAAAAAATGGGCTTCCGAGGCCTCTATTTGAAATGATATCGCAAAAGTGGTCATTGCGAAAGGTTTTTAAGCACAAATGAGGGAGTGAGGTCGGCATTTCGCTTCATTTCCGAAAATAAGCAAAACAGTTTAAATTTGTCGCCTTTGTTGTGATGTTCAAATACAAAGGCTTGTTCAACTTGCGGAATCGATTAAAAGTAACAACTGGCGGTTATTGTCGCCCACAACATGAGCTAACGTAGACCCGCACACAATGCGGAAAGGAGGCGGGGAGGAAGCGAGCCGGTTTTCAAAGCTAGACGTTATGGAGCTTTCCTGCCTCTGCGAAGTAACCCTGACATTTTACTTTTTCTGGCAGGGTGCACCATCTGCGAAAAAAACGCTTTCACTCATACTGTAAACTAGCTATCATACATTCTCGTCAGTGTGATGTCGCATAATCACACTGAGGCTTCAGCTGAGGCTGAGGCACACTGAGAAAGGCAATGTTCGAAGAAAGCAAAACAGCGGTTGAGGTTAGACCCTCAGTTATTCAGAATGAAACAAGAAATTTATGTGTAGGTTTTTTCACAAAAGACCCTGTTCGATCGGCAAGAAAACATTCGCGCACATTACGTTCGTGTTCGTGTTTTTTGCTCCTACTGCCAGCCTTTGGCATTTACAACTTGACTTAAGAAACTTCGTAATCAAGCAGGGTAGCTACTCAACCATTTCCACTTCTCCCTTCTGAATCTTTCTTGTCCCACGCTTCCTCTGCCTGGCGCCAGCGCGCACCTTATCGCGATGCTGGAAGAAGAATACCTGTGAGGCGCCAAATTTAAACTGTTTTGCCAATTCTTGGAAATGAAGCGAAATGTCGACGTCACTTTCTCATTCGTGCTTAAAAACCTTCAGCAATGACCATTTTGGCGATATCATTTCAAAAAGAGCCTCGGAAGCCCTTTTTTTAAAATTTCATCATGATGGTCGACCCGTCCAAGCATGCTGAACCGGTTTTACAGCCGTTAAAGGAGCCTTAGAATACCAGCATATATCCACCACTTGCAGCTAAGGCGCCTAAACTGACTTTTACGCCGAAGTAAGGCTGTGCTGCTTCCGGTACATGGCTATACTTAAGGAATTCTTAGGCTCTCCTAACCCCTCGCTCAAACCCGTTCTCTAACACAGAAAGAACTGGCCCATAGGCTCGCGTGCATGAAACGGTAGGGTTCAAATTTGGAATTCGAATGCTATCGCGGAAATAACAGTTTCATAGAATTTCTCGCATCACACAAGACCGTCTAATGAACTATAATCTTTTATTTTTTTCAAATCAAAAAATTTGAATTTGGCGGCACGCAGGTCCTTGTCTGGGCGCTTGCTTTAAGCTTCTACAAGCGCGAAATATACTGCAGCATGCGTATCCGGCCGGTTACGTAGTTCTTCCAGCACTCTGTACCCATGTGCACAGAGTAGTACAAAGCCAATTGTGAAAAGAATAACTGTTAAAAAATTCCCCGTGCGCGGTTGTTTATGTAGTTTCAGTTTGTAACAGTAATGCCTCTGAACTGAAGAAAGCTTCAGAGCGACGTCAGTACAAAACCAATTGCCGCGGCACGCAGGTTTTCTCGCTTAAAACTTCTGAAATAGAGCGCTCTGCACTCGTTATCATCTGGCGCGTATGATGCCCGCTAGATGTAAGATGCGCAGGCAGGTGCTTTGGGGCTTTGGCAAACGCTACAGAGAAATATCAGTAGCGGTTTTACTGATAAAATAAACACGATAGTCAGTAATGTTAACACAAACAATCTTCTCTTTCTCTAGCCAGCATATTCTGGTGGTCTGTTGAGTGGTAGGACATCAGTTATTGATTTGATGCGGTAAGACTTCCAGTTTGCGCCGATGTAAAGGTCTGCTCGCCTGCGCATTAAGGTCAGAGCGCCAAATTCAGATTTTTCGATTGAAAAAATATATAACATGATAGTTTGTTAGAAGGTCAAGTCTGATGCGAGGAATTCAATGAAACTATTATTTCCGCGATAGCATGAAAATTCCAAATTTGAACCCTATTGTTCCTTGCATGCTAGCCCATGGGCCAGTTCTTTCCGTGTTAGAGAACCAGTTTGAGCGTGGTTAGGGGAGCCTGAGAATTCCTTAAGTATAGCCATGTTCCAGTGACTTCCGGTTTGGGGCGCGGGAAAATACGAATAGGGGTATTTCTATGAGTATTTCTTCGTGCATTGCACTTCTCTGTGCGACAGAGTATCCACGCGGGCTGATGTGCGTAGGATACTCTGTCAACTTTCGCCACCCTCGTTGGACAGGATCCTGTCCTGTGTGCTGTAGGATAGGCCGAGGGTGTGCTCCAGGGTGCTCTCCCGAGGGTTATGCTCTCCACGGCGGAGCAGACCCTGGCGAGGGTTATGCTCTGCATGGAAAGAGCAGACCCTGGAGCGAACCTTGGCGAGAAACTTTGTTTTATTGGAATTTTTTGCGTGAAATGTAGCTAGAAGTACCTGAAATGAATTATTGCTATTGTGAATTCGAATTTTACTTCATTTTTTGTTTTTATTTTTAGGGAAAGGTTCCGTTTGGGGGAACAAATCATAAAAAATTTCGCCTGTATGTAATCGCATCAAACTTCGAAACATTTTTTATTCTCGAAGCGAAGAAAGACAGGTGAGATAGTTTATGAATTTACAAAAGCGTGGTTTTTGTGTCATTCTGAGAACTGTTTGCATCCTTTGAGGATTTAGGGGAATTTTTCAGTAGGCCTATCGAAGAAAAGAAAATAATGTGGGAAGGAAGTGAGAATCAGTGAAGATTAACCGCCCGTTTATGTAAAATTCGAGGACTCACGTAGTCACTTTCTTGCTCTGGGGAAAACAATGATGTGCATTGGTAGTTTCAATTTTACTGATACAGTCGCTAACTTTTCTAGGTTGTTTATTTATTATGCTCTTTTATAGATCGGTGCTTTAACATACGACGAATTCCGAAAAGGCGGAATTAGGCCTACAGTAAGCTTGTCGATTGGAATATTGTAAGACAAAGGTGAGTTTTTCAATATTAAAAATGTTCTCGAGACTAAGAGATGACAATTTTTGTTTTAGAACCCACTTCTGTTGATCACATTGATGAATCGAACTAGTTTTTCTTTGTTTTATCTGTGTTTGCATTTTGTATTTTTGTCTCCATGATGAATGTAACGAAAACGATGTGCCTGTTGGTCTGAATTTGAATTTGCGCATTTTTCGTTTTGTGATTTTTGCTCGCTTGAGTCTCACAAATGGAAAAAGAAGGCAAAAAATGGTTAAACACGAGCGAAAATCTGAAACTATAGCGGTCACAGTAGCCACTCGGCCGCGCACAGTTCGCGCATTCATACACATGTCTGCTAGGACGCGCGAGAGCGACCCTGAAGCAGACCCTCAAGGCCGCTCTCAGGGTGGCGAAAGTTGACAGAGTATCCTACGCACATCAGCCCGCGTGGATACTCTGTCCCACAGAGAACATTGCACAAGAGCTGTGGAAAGAAGGGAGGAGCGTTTGGTGGAATATGCGTGACTGTGGCCGAATTTATTATTGATAAATGGCAGACAAGTTTTCCTCGGCGATAGAAAGAGAAACTAAATTAAATTGAGAAATGTAAAGTAAGTTTTTGCTTTATAGAAATTTCCATTTTATGAGGAAAAGTGGAAGCGGAGCTGGCACCCTGGGGCTTCGAAATTTGAGCCTAGGCAAAGCGGATCATTTTATTATGCTCAGAAATGGAGAAGCCGCCAGGTCTACATCTGAACAACGGCTTCCTCAGAAAATTTTTGCTAATGGCCTCTTATGTTGACAAATGCATTATTTTCGGTCTTCTTTTCGCCAATTGAAAGGCCATCTGGATTTTCGAAAAGTTCTAATGCCCACTTTTCATGCATTTAGAGTCATCGAATTAGGTGGTTCATGGCCGGCATGCCGCAATCGTGAACAACTTAACAATGGCCGCATTGGAAGACGACGTTGATCCCGCCCAACAAGAAAACCATTTTAGAACATGCTTGACGATAGTGGATCAATAGACCATTACACTGTTTTCCAAAAATTCGAAAATCGTACGAACTTTCCTACTGTAGCTAATCTTCCTATTGCAAAACAGCCCGGGCACTGCTCCAACTTTTGCGCGGAGGCGCGTGGGGTGGGCATATTGTAGTGCCTATTGCCTATTATATTCAAAGGAAAAAAGAAGAACAAAATATCTCTCATTGCATCAAACTCGATCTTGAGGCTAATTCGATTTTACATCTTTCTCGAGTTCGCAATATATATTTTTAAGATATTAGAGGTATATTCAGCCCCGCGAATTTGTGGCTGGGAAGGGGTCTCCGAGCCACCGTAGTGACGTGGCTGGGAAGGGGTTCCGAGCACGCTTGGCACAGTGCCCAAAAGGGGTGTTCTGTGCCACGTTGCGAGCGTGGCTGAGGCAGGGCGGTCAATCGGGAGGCGGCAAATTGGCCCCAACAGAAAATTGGCCCCACGCACACTTGATTCGCAGGTTTGAGAATGTCTGCTAACCGCGGAAAGTATACATACGTAATCTCTTACGATACACGCCTGGTTGGTGACTTTTTTGGTGACGATTTTTGTGGTTGCTGGAAACTTGGAAAAATGGCAAAATTTTTGGAAACTCAGAAAGGAAACCGAAAACTTGTTTATAACGGCCGTTTCGTACTTGAGGGGAGTGGCGTCTAATTTTTGATTCATTCGATGTGTGTTTTTTTCTTTTTTCTCGCTCACGTTCATTCTGGATTTTCCATGCGTAAGGGCCGCTCTCGGCGTGTAAAAATTAACTGTCACAATTAGATATTTGCCGCTGTTAATGATGTGGCATCCGTTTTCACTCTTAGGCTTAGGGGGTGCAGGGGGTGCCTACTAAGTATTCTGTTTCTTTGGAGGGAGGGCTCAGAGGGAGGGGAGGTTTAGACCACCCCGAGCACGCCCTCCCAATGGCGATGAATCCATTTAGGCTCGGGAGGTCTGGGGGGCAGAGCCCACCAGGGCCGAAATGCTGCGGAGAGCGCGGAGCGCTCGACGCAGCAATTGAGGGCCTTTTATTATAGGGGTTTTCGCAAGCAGGTGTTTTGTACAGCTTGACATATTCGCACAGGCAGTATCGATCGCATCGCAGGGAGGCAGTATCGATCGCATCGCAGGGAGGCAGTATCGATCGCATCGCATCGACCGCATCGACCCTCATTCGCATTCTCAAAAATCGTGTTGGGACTGGAAATACGCGTTCTGGTCTTCATAGTGCGCTAACGCAAGATTTGAATTTCGCGCGTGGGGCCAATTTTCTGTTGGGGCCAATTTGCCGCAAGCCGTCAGTTTGGCGTATTATTTCTGATTCGTACGGTTGTTTTAGCGTTTTTTTGTTTGTTAATCCGGATTAGCGTGCAAAGTGGATCAAATTGAATCGGCGAAGGATCGACAACATATTACGGTTCACGGAAAGCTGCCGACATGAATGAAACATTTCAAGTTCAATCAGACGACAGACCTCGGCCTAAAAAAAGTAAGTCCACTGTCGTGTAATCTGTATTCGATCAATTGAGTGATTATTCGGCAGTCCCCTTTTCAATACTCTTTGAGTGACTCTTCAGTCGTCTGATAAGGGATCTGCATGCAGGCCAAGGAGGGAAAATCTTAAAAAACATTTGACGTTAAGTTGACACCATTTCGTCCGTTTAAGGAAATCATCTCGAAAAAAAATCGACCTGATGAGCTTCAGAATATTGTTAGAAAAGTTTAAAAATTGGTGAAAGACTACGCTGCCAAGTCTTCGCCGAATGGGTATCCGTTGCAAATGCTCGTGGTCATGACGAATAATTTTAGGAGAGTGCGAATGGTTGGGAAACCTCTGTTGCGATCAGCTGCGACTGCCTGCGGTCTACGATCTAAAATCAAGGAGTCGTCAGATTGGGATAACCCTGAGGTAAGAGGTTTTTTGAACGTTAGAACAACATGGAGAATAGGTTTTTGAAATCAATGTACAAGAAAGCATAAGATTTTAGGTTCTAAATAGCAGTGACATCGTCGAAAATGTGCGCGAATGGATTCCGAAGCCGTTAAATGGGTCTTTAAAAAATTACTCGAGCAAAGACGACTTGGTGGGTTACTCGCGATGTATTTTATCGGAGCTGCACAACGGCCACCGAGTATTGTGTGGCAATCACCGAAAACCAAAATACTGGCCCCTAGACGTTAATTCTGGAAACCCTACAAAAACGGAGAACTTTCCATCGACGCCTATCGGACAAGGAAAACGTTCTGGTGAGTTGTACGTGATGATTGTGAGTGGTGATTTTTTTGCAAGACATGACAATTACGTAATATCCTATGTTTTCAGAGAATATGTGCGCCATGATTCGATACGTCATACGATACATTTTTGCAGCGCAAGAATGCTATGACTTGCTGAACGTAACGGAGCCGCCTCCCTCACTTTCTGGTAACGTAATAGCCTCCATCACTTTCCTCAAAGACGGATTTCTCAGTTTTTCAGGTCTCTCGAGTCCAGTTGAATTAGAGGATTGTTGTACAGTGCGCGACGGCGATACTGAGGCAGAAGTTTTGTCGCGGCAACGCACTGATCACAACGAAAAGTGAGTGTGAACGTTCTGGTATCGCGTTGATTAACTCAGTGATTGTACGTTTCAGCTTATGTCTCTGTCCTTATTGCAACCATTGCCGCGGCCGGTCTCACTCGGATGAAGACCTGCTTGCAAGTGCCGACAAAAAGACTGTTCGAAGAAGGCCAAGGATGGACTTGGTCAATTGCTATCAAAGCAATGGTGAGCTTCTGCTCCCTGCTTAAGAGAACTGGTTTTTATCTCGTGACTTTTAGGTAATTTGATGCAGCTGGACGATGATCGAAGCCATGTGTCTTCCGATCCAAATGAACTTTGCCGTCCAGTTTCGGAACCTGATAACGTGGATGGATTGCTGTGCAATTTATCTTCTGCGGCATTAGAAACACTTATCGATGACTTGTCCTCTGCGCCAGCTGTCAACGGAACCACAGCAGTAAGCCAGTTCAAACATGTCTCCCTTTAGATTTGAGCACTGTTTTTCTCAGAGCTCGCCAATCTACTCGGCCGCACGAGCTGACACAAACGACCAGCCCACCATTACTCAACGAGAAAGCGATGAAAACAGCGAACTGCGGCCCGGGGAGCAGATTTCGGATGAAACCATGAGCGAGGTTTCCAAGGTTCTACAGCCGTCATTCAAGCTTTTCCGTGGACTCATTTCACCAAACGTCCTACGCTGCGATTGCGAAGTTACTAAAGCTATTGGTCGTCCAGGAAAGACGAGAAAGATTGTTCAAGTTCATATCGTTGGTCCACATGCGGCATCGTGCACGAACGCAAGTAATCACTGGGTGACGAGTGCGTATTAAGGACGAGGCAATGTCCTTATATTCGATTCCGTTCGAAATCGAGTCGATAGGCTTCGGCACCACCACGACTATCGACGACAGCTGGTGGAAACTTATGCACATCTGTAATCGGGTGAAGGTGAGTTATGCCTTGAAATATTCGACGTGCCTATTCAAAATGGAGCCGATGACTGCGTGTTGTTCGCTGTGGCATATGCTGTTGAACTCCGTACTGGTAGTTTCCCTCAGTGTTGTTTGTATGAGCAGTCGTCAATGCGTGCCTGCCTTTCTGATTTGCTCGCGCAGAAAATCGTGAAAAGATTTCCTAGCACAGAAATTGCAGCAAGGGGTTCTGACATGTTTCGTCTAAGCGTTTATTGTTGTTTCCTTCGTGTGCCTTTGAGTAGCGAAAACGATGAATGGATACGCTGGGTAGGATGTGAGGTATGCGACACTTGCTGGTACCACAGGTCGTGCTTAGAACCCAGCGCTGATAATGTTTTCAGATGTCTAAAGTGCGGTGGCCAGCTGACGATGTGGAATTGATTATTTTTTCAAATGTTTGCTTATATTTTTCTTTTTGAATGACATTTATTTTGTCGCTTTGAATGACACCATTTTCAATATTAAAAATTACTCGCTACGGTTCTGTCTCTCAGAAACATAAACATTTTCAGACTCTGCATAAATTTTTCGTACGACATGTACGGCAAAGCTCGAGGCAAATTCTTCAGGCTCGAGTTGATTTGTTCCGTAACTTGCGAGTTGACAGCACATGAAACTTCATCGAACCCGTACCTATTCAAATCATAACCAATGGAACAAGCGACATGGTTATTCCCGTGAAACCTATCGACAACAAATCTGGTCCTGGCGAACATAAGGGGCTCTCTTCTCAGACAATACACGTGGAGCTTGCATGCGTTGTCGTATACAACCACGGATGGGACAAAACGGGACACAAACGTGGAACTGGTATGTCTCTTGGAAGCTTCTTGCCAGCTTGAATTGGAACATCATATGCAAACACTTGGGCCTTCTTTGCTCGATTTTGCCGATTTGACAAAACATCGACTGCAGTATCATCAACTTGGCTTCCACTGGTCGCCGCAGCAATCTCTTCTCTTCTCTTTTCCACTAAAGACGAAATTTTTCTCCCAGGTACATCCTCCGATATTCGACGCTGTGCCCACTGTACAACAGGAACGTCTGAAGCCACGGGCTGCCGACTCGGATGAACTGATGGACGTTTAGGTTTCGCCACTGGATGATCAGCAATTGACAGGGCAGAGAACTCGTGATCGGGTGGTTCCATCTCAGCTTTGCTTTTCAAGCTTGACTGGCTTCTTGGAAAAAAAAATCGTTGTTACAGTAGACCTTATGCATGCTATTGCCAGAAACATGGTCACGCCATCTTATTAGAACTTCCATCCCACTAACTTGACTTTAACATTTGCTTTTCTGTCAGACTAGTAACATTGAGCACATCCCCTAGCATTAACAAAAGTTAGCGAGCCACACACACTATTTCTTTGCCCTGGGAAAAGCACAAAAAAACCACCGCTTACCAGATTTTACTCTTTTCCGCTTGATTTGTAAAAGTTTGGATTTCCTTCTTGAGTGCCTTCTTTTTTCTCCAACAACACTCCAATTCATCCAAACGATCAATTTATCCAACCATCTGAATTCATAAACTAAAAAAATGCTAAAACAACCGTACGAAACAGAAATAATACGCCAAACTGACCGCCCTGCCTCAGCCACGCTCTCAACGTGGCACAGAACACCCCTTCTGGGCACCGTGCCAAGCGTGCTCGGAACCCCTTCCCAGCCACGTCACTACGGTGGCTCGGAGACCCCTTCCTAGCCACAAATTCGCGGGGCTCGCCATACCTGGATATCGCGTTATTTATCCGACCATTTCGGTCGAGTAACACGATGGGTGTGTTCGAAACAATTAACCACAGGTCAATCATTTCGTTTAGGAAGTTTTCCAAAGGGAATACGATCCGTGTCCAATGAAAACGATCTACACGACTTTTGGTAAGTACGTTTTTTCTGATAATATAACTCTTCACTAAAGGATGGCCATCCAGAAAAGCGTTTACCCAAACCCCCAGCCTGTGTCCACTTCTTATACGCCCACATTGATGAACTCCCCTGAGTATAATCTTCTCGTACTTGGCGACACGAACATATTGCATTCTTCAGAATGCCCAGCAGAAAATACGAAGACAACATTGACGAATGCTGCAACGAGTTCAGTTTTCAGTGGGCGATGCGGATAAAGAAGCTCAGCGTGCCCTGAGTGCCCAAAAATCACTCTCAGAGAACAATCGGCCGAACGAAAACTTGCCAGACTCCGAACACTCTGGTTTGTTTTTTATCGTTCCGCCTCGGCGAACGAAGTGTTCAGGCTAGAAGCTGTTCTTGTTACTTATCCTATGCGCGTGATTTTGTATGTTTTGTGTGGATGCTGCTGCATTTCTAACTCACATTGAAACGCGATAATTCGTCTTTTTTTTCTAACAGTATAGGCATGATATTTCATTAAATACAGTACCATTTCGAGCGAGGTTCCTAGAAGCATCGTCCCAAACTTCGGTCAAGCTTTTGTCGTCCTCTGCGATTTTTCGTCATCGACGCTGCAGTGTAAACAGGTTTTCAAGCAAAACGTAGCCCAGTGGCCTTCTCCTTTCTCGTTCGAGTCTTTCAGAATATAGACGTCTTGATATTTTTGACAAAAAGCTCGTCACAGTCCATGCCACGATCATAATCTTGATCGTCTCCAATATAATTTCAGCCATGAAAACCGCGCACGCAAAACAGCCAAATCAAATGCAAAATTACAGAGCAAGCAATTTTTAAGACTAAGGTATTTATCGGATTTCGTTACATACTATTATTTCATTTCGTTTTTCCGCTTTCCCCCAGGCTGTAGGCACAATTTTCATGGCTATACTATAAATATATATATTATACATATACAGGGTGTCCAGCATCGGCCGACCCGGCCGACCCGACCCACCGACCCACCCCCGGCGGTGGGTCGGCCGGGTCGGTTAAATTTTGAATTTCCGCCATATACTAACCGCCTACTGCAGTCGAGGCCTGTGCTACTAGAAAATAGATACTGCATTGTATTTTTTGCGATGCAATTTAAACATTGATGGTTTTGATACATTTCGTTTCTCATAGAAATGCAATGCGATGACACTTTAGCATATTTCGATTGAATATGGTGAAGGGTAAAGCTCCCAAATCCGGAACATCTATGCCCCAAGTCTTCTCAGTGTCTCAAAATTAGGAAGAGAGCGATCTATTTTGAATTTTGTTTGACTTTGCAGAATCCCCCGCGGCTAAATGGTTCTAAATTTCGCTTGAAGCTCAGCTCAACACTCGAAAAAGGTATTCTTAAAAAAAAAGCGCACTCATTCCGCTTTACTGTATGCTCGCTTCGGTCCTGATTCGGAACCACCAAAAGGTTTGTGTGATTTGGTCGATCAAAGGAATAGATTCGAGCGTACTTCTACTTTTTTTAAAGGACATGCATCGGGGAATTTCTGGTGCCAGAAATTTCCTCAGGCAGGGTCGTTTTTAGCCACTTATCACAAATGGCGTAAGATTCAAACGGTGAACAGAGAAGGTGCGGGCCAGGGTTACTGTGAGCGCTCACCTGAACAATGGCAAAAGTCAGAAAACTGTCTCGCACGGGGCGGCGATTGCTAGTTTCATTTATGATAATATTGTTCTTATTTTTTTTTCGTAATTCATTGTTGAGATTTTTCTTGTTTCAAACTATATGCACGAATATGGGCTGCACGTTTTCATGTCTTCACGACGAGGAACCCAGCGCAAAAAGTAGAACAGTGATTTTTGAAATTATTACAGGAAAAATATAATAATACATCAATAAGCAACGTATAGGAATTCATGCTTGAAAAAGAAAATAAAAATTATTTTAGGAGTCAAGAAGAACTGAGCTTGGTAGGGTTAACCATCGTGCACAGCAGCCCCAATGTAGAAATTATGCGTCAGAAATCCTCTCTGCGCCACAGAGTTCATAAACTTTTCTTGCAGAAGTCAGAAGACAAGCGCTTTTAGACCCCTTTCAGGCCTTCTCTGTCTCATCGGAAGGGATTTTCTCAGAGCGGAAACGGTGAATATCTGGGATGCAATCTTTCTTCTGGAGACAGCAAGCACGAAATGACTCATGACAGAATTGTCCAGCCTTAGCTGCTCTATATGTACAGTAGTTTGCACATGATGGGCCATTTTGCGCCAAACAGTGTGGATGGGCAGAGAGTGACCAGAAGACCATTCCCTAAATCCGAGTGGACAATGGTCAGTGCCAACTTTTGTTGCCAGGTTCCCTGTTCTCTACCGAACTATTCTTAGCAAGTTTCACGCCTTTCCGCCAAACCGCGATGCATGCTTGCCTCTAAGAATGAGAATTCTTGCGGGGGTTTTATCACAACATCATCGGCGAGCGCGTTTTCTTCCATCGAAAGCCTTTTTCTCTGGGTTTCTGCGCTCTTTGCTCTGGTATTTATTTGTTTTCCTTCAGGAAAGGCGAGCGCTGACTTGGGTTTGAAGAAGGCCCTAGCAGCGCGGTCAAGATTTTCATAGTGTTCCCAGCATAGGACAGATACGTGTACATACAAAAAGTATGCGGCGAATAACAGTTACAAGATGCGAGAATGAAACTACTGTTCACGCAACGTTTTCCAGGATCACGGTGGTGCGCAGCCGTTCGATGCAGCAGTACATGAAGCTGGTAACCTTGAGTTCGAATCCACCAGTGGCTGAAATTTTCGGCTTTGAAAACATACTGATCTTTATTTTCTTTTTAAAACCGGTTACTTGCTTATATCTGACGCGGTGTGCTTGGCGAAGCCGCACAGATAAATAAAATCTTACTTGGACCAAAAAACGGGAATCAGCCTTTACACTTGACTTGACTTCAACGAACGAACGCCGATTCCGTTACGAGAAAACCCCTAGATAACATGCGAGAGTACATGCAATTGACTTCACATCCAGCTGCTTTTTTTGCATGCGTTTTAGAGCACTCGACCACTGGTCATCCATCAGGTTATCAGAAGCAGGGGTGGTAAGATAATAATAAATGCTGATAAAAGAGCCAGGTCAAGCTCCAGTGGCCTAACAGAAGTGTCATATCGTCACTGCAATGGTTGCTGAACATCAATCGATTATTCATCAGATGGAAATTGCCGCGATGATCACCAATATCTTTGAGAGACCCCCTTGCTTCTGCATGCAAAAATAATAGCTAGCATAGCGAGAAGAATAGCGGCTGTTTTGCAGGTGTAATAAGCGCGGCGGGTTCAGAAACAAATGTGTCATATAACTGCTTGGTTCGATTCTCTTCTCGACAAATTTTTTGGACTTTTTTGAACAAACCGCAAAGATTTCATGCTGTACCTATTGTATTTTATAACTGAACTATTGCATGCCTCCTGCAAGCTCAACGTTTTATTTAGCTTGAACTGTTGGGCTACCGCTCATGTCAGACGAGGTACAAGATCTGGGCAGGCATTCATAAAGCAGGCATCAAATCCCGCCCGATGCGCCTTGTTGATTATAAACACGCGGAGGCAGAGAACAAAAGGGTTTAGCCGCGAAAACAATGGGCAGGTACTCTAACTTATCAACCTTGGCGGCCACACAACTTGTTCAAACAGCCCGACTTATGTCCTTTAAACTAAGAGTGGAACAACACCATTTCTGCCTTGTTCCTTGGCCGTGTCTCTCCTTGGTGCAATCTAGGTGTTCTGGCTTAGGAACCGTTTCGGATTAGGTCCCTTTACCCTATCATCGCCCATCTATGCGATAACAAAAAATTTTTTTGAAATCTTGCGTGATTCTATGTATAGATTTTAAAGGGAGCAAAATCATGCACTTTGGGTCAGGTCGGGTCGGATTGGGTCGGGTCAGGTCGGGTCGGTCGGGTCGGTCGAGTCGGGTCGGGTCGGGTCGGAAGTGTTAACCCCTAGTTGGTCTCACTGTTTGCAGCATCAAGTAGCAACTGTACGATGCCTGTGCTAGAAGATAGTTCTTTCTTTCGTACGATTCATGTTTCAACTGAAGTTATTATTGTTTTTGGGCACTTTTTTGGGGTTTTCGGTCCGCCGTTTGAGAACCGCTCGATCGATTTCGATGATTTTTGGTACTAGCATGTCCCACCTATCAACCTATGATACTACTTAACGGTTTTGCAAAATAATGGCTGGTTGTCGAGATATGCAGATAAAACCGTTTCGCCCTGTGTTATAACATGCGTTGGGTCTGTGGACCCAAGAGTTCGTCCAACTACGGGTTAAGCCTGGGTCGGCCGATGTATAGCCATGACAATTTTCCAGCGCACAGCTTGACCCGCTCGATGAGATTTCATTACGGTTTGCTCTAAGCAGCCTCCGCGCGCTAATTTCAACTCTGCGACTTCTAAGAAACAGTGAGATGATCTATTGCTTTTCGTCGCGAAGCTTCGCAAAATACGATATTTTTATCCTCTGATTAGGTCGACTAGGTGGGAGTAGGTGATCAGATTTTCAGCCTTGGTCTAAAGATTTGAAGCTAATAGCACGATTGTTCGAGACTTTCAAAACAATGAGTTTTCTAAATAGATATCGAAATGCTGGATTTTTTCAAACAAATTTTTCGAAAAAATGGTTTAAAAAATTCGCATCTCAGGGCAGTTTTTTTATCGATTTTGTTGAGATTCATATTTGCAATGGTGTTAGGCGGACAATTAACGGATGAAACGTTCGCAGGAACGAGAGAATTTATACTTCCATTAAAATTTTAACATATAACATTGGTGAAAAATATAAAGTATAAATTTTATACGTACCTGTTTTAAGGAGTCAGGTATCGTACTGTAGCGCACATTTTTCAATTTTTGTATAGACTGTGAAATTGTCAATTGCTATATTTTGGTAGTCAAGCACTTTTTGAAGCGCTTTCCAAGGGAAGCATATTTATTGAACATTTAACGGCATGAACAAAATGACTATGCCTAAAAAAACCTCCTTGGCATATTACAGCTTCAAAAAACGTCTCGATGTCTTTACATATACCTTTTTCCAAAGACCCATGGTTGCTAGAAACATGGCAGTAGTTAGCAGTTGACTTGTGTATGTGTCTTCGTACATATTGCTGTTATGAAGTGTTTTAAAAGGGGAAACAGCTAATACAAAGCATTGTTTTCAACAAATAATGCAAAAAGTTGCAGAGCTACTATACCCCCTTCCAAAACTACCGAGATTTATAGTATAAGATTATATCTTACTTGATTGCAATGACCATAAAAATCGTCAGGATCGACATAGGAGGGAGGCGAGATAACATGTTTACGCAAGGTGTCATGGGCTGCCTGGGTTTTCGCTGGCTAGTTCAACAAACTTTCACTGCGCTTTTTGTGTTCTTCGCCGTATGCGTACGTAGAGATGATGACCCCTGTGCGGGACCTCCAATCGCCACAGCTCTCCTACCATTCTCTCTGTTACCAGGCGGATCTACACAATGCAGCATTGAAGCACCTCTTGGCACAATCTCTTTGCCATCTTCCCCGAACAGACTTACTCGTACAGTACAAGCAGAATAACTGACTGCTCTTAAAATAATGCAGGCAGGCTGAGAATTTTAAAACCATGCCTCGGAATGTGGATTACACCACCTTCGACCCCTTAAATTTCGCTTTGAGAGCAAGAAGATTCAAGACTTTTTTATTCTGGGCTACAGTAACACTTGCCGTTATTGTGGCATGCTTCGCCATCGCTGCAACTTTAATCATCAAGTATCACGCGGAAGAAAAAATTGTGATCATTAAAGTAAATATCAGGGTCATTATTGTCAGTCATCACTTCTTTTGTTTTTCAGCTGATACCAAACCAGTTTCCGTTTCCTGCAGTGACACTGTGCAATATCAATCCATACAAAAAGTCTCTCCTTCCCTCGCTACTACCACACGCAACTTACTTGGCTGAAATGTATACAAACGCATCGCGACAATCTAAAAACAAATTTTTCAACAATTCGACAGCATCCAACGCTTTAGCTAAGAAAGACGGAAAAGGAGTAACCCTCCTCTCAGCCAATGCATGTGCCAATACTCTGCCACAAGGGCTAATTATAGCCTAATCAATGCATCAGTGGCCTATGTGCTATATACTGATTTGCGAATGGACAATTGGAAATGCGCTTTTACATGCTGCGAAAATTCACCGCATGGAACCACCGTCTTGTGAAGCTCGAGCCTGGGTTTCAAACATTTTTAAGAAATTATAGCTACTTCGAGTTCTGGGTGGCAATTTATTGCACGGATTCCAACACATGCAAGTATTACGACGACGTGTCTTCTCCCACTGGTAGCTCATTCCGACTACCGTCTCTGTGTCAAGGCGATTCATGCAAAGAGTTAGACCGCTATGGGAACTACGGGATAATGCCAGGCCTCGTAACTATTGTCTACACTCCGAATCGAATCGACTACGACTTTGAGTTTATGACTGGTCGTGAGCGTGGAGCGCTTTTCTGCCAAGGTAAGCTACATAGCCAAGTGCAGATGAAGTGATAAACATATTTGAAGATTCGTGGCTGCGTTTTAGAAAAGCCTTTTGCAATATCCCCATCGACTGGAGGACCTGCATATTCACTATCTATGGGATCTCCAGCAAGCTAATGTCTCTGTAACTATTCTGGAGCAATCGTGCATCAGACGAATACGACGACCAAGTACATCGCCTATCCAAACACCAGGCAGGGCTGGGAATGTGGTTTCACGTGTTGTTCTAGAATGACTGCTGGCTCAATGATAGCGAGTCTGGCGCAAGTTGAAAAGGGTGTTTTGGAATCGTTTAATGTCTCGATGTGGAATTGGATCGCTTTGAAGTGTTTTAATGACACTAGTTCGTGCCATTGGTACACTGATCCAAATACTCCGATTGGAGACGAATTCAAATTGCAAGATCTTTGCGGAAATTGCGTGCATTGGAAAACTCTCAATCGCTAGGGCCAAAAGCATTCATAAGGCAAGCTGGAAGCACTGCGTTTCTTGGAAACAATGAATCAGCAACATTGTGTCGATGTAAGACGCTTTTAATTGTGATTTGCATCGCTTTCTTATCTTCTATTTTTCTAAATGATAGAAAAACGATGGCGAGTTCAATAACTTGGACGTCTAGAACGAGTTCAATGTTGGCTTCTACCAGCAGCGCACTTCTGTCAACCATCCCCTCTGCCACGAATGGCACAAAACTTTCTACTATTTTTCATCCGATGACGCAATCATCTGAACTCATTTCCTCTCCGCGGCTTATGAAATCTTTTTACGCGGAAGCTACATCCTCGCAGCCAATCAGCAGTTCCAGAGACTCTGCTTTTACATTATCATTTGAGGCTCTGCACACAAGCACATCACACCGCATCACCGCTACCACATACAAAACGTCGATATCAAAAACCAGTGTGGCTGTTTCATCTTCTCACTACGCACAGAGTGCGGGAGAAGCTGACCAAAAGACATCAACGCAGCTGCCAAAATATGAATCCTCTTCATCTACATTCATGCGAGCAACTGAAAAAGGCAGCTCTGCAGCCACAAACATTGCGCAAATGCGATCGCAGACACTCACTCCTACTGCTGAGATCAATCTTCAGTCAGCGACAAAACCTAAAAGAAGCAGCGCCACAGAAAGCACATACTCGAGATTTGCAACTGCTGTTGGACCAGGATCTAGTACAGCCATACATCGATCGAGTAGCTCCAGCCATACAATATCTGGAACTACTCGGACATCAATTCAATTCACGGAAAACACACGAAGATCAAGGATGTCGATGCATACGGCGAATACTGAACCAGTTGGCCAGACAAGTGTGGTATCAGTACCAATGAATACCGAGCAAACAAATGCTGAATCATACAGTCAGCTATGAAACTGGATCTTCACGAAACATCCAGCCAGCATCAGCAGTGAACAATGCCACCACGATTAAAAGCACTAGCAAAGGCTCTTCTCAAGTAGGGACAATGCGATCACATTGCAATAAACTGACCACCACCAACAATCCCACTAAGTGGACCGCTACTACAGCTCTGACCGCCGCCGCCACCACGTCCACCGCTGCCACCCAATCCGTCTCCACCGCCATCACCGCCACTGCAGCTATTTTTACCGTCAACGCCTCCACCGCCTCCACCAACACCACCACCACTTCCACCAGCAACGCCTCCACTGCTATCACTGTCACTGCCTCCACCTCTCCCATCGCTATAGCTTCTGTCACCATCGTCACCGCCTTTCCGACCGCCACCACCGCCACCACCACCACTGCTCCTACCACCACTTAAAAAACAGCGACACAATCTGCAGCAGCAAAATCATTTCAGCAGGCCATTTACGACACCTTGTTCGATCCAAACGTGAGTACACGACTTGTCCGAAGCAAATGTTTTGTACCAAGACCTTCTATTTTTATAGGTTATGAAGAAGCCTTGTGATGAAGAAGCCTTGTGCGCTGTCGCCGAGGACGCGCTACCATATATTATTGGCACGCTTGATCTGGAAACCTTGTTAAAAGCGGGATATACAGGCGCAGAAACAATAAAGCGCTGTTCTTATAATAGCAACATATGCGCATACAAGTAAGGGATTGCTTCTGGAGTGGAATGACTGTGAAGGGATTTCATGGTTCTCCCAAAACGAAGTGTGAAATTCAAACTCCCGCCAAAGAGTGCGTCTCCATCAGGCAGCTTCCTGCCCTTAGAACTATAATAAAAATTTCCACCTGTGTACTGCGCTGAAAAATTACCTAAATTTTGCAGGAACTTTATATTGCACCATGAACAGGGCAGTGTCGTGTTTCCAGATACAGCAGGGATGAATGTGGCAAACAACTACCGTACTACTACCCTCGTACTACCCTAGTACTACCGTTGAAAAAGTGATCCCCGCAAAAAAATCGATAAAAATCGATCCAAAAATCATTTTTCAAAGTTCTTTTTTTTGTTTTTGCTGTCACCATCGTCACCGCCTTTCCGACCGCCACCACCGCCACCACCACCACTGCTCCTACCACCACTTAAAAAACAGCGACACAATCTGCAGCAGCAAAATCATTTCAGCAGGCCATTTACGACACCTTGCTTTTACCGCTTTTAATGCTGAACTAACTTTTACCGTCATTTACAGCGCGCGCCTGCGCCAGTGTGCGCGGCGGCGCAATACAGTATGTCAAGGTGAATCATTTGGCTGGAAAAATCGATTTCTAAAAATTTTTAACAAGATATTCGATCCACAAGGTTTTATTCCCCATTTATTTCTGCGTATTTTGATCATTTCGACACGATTGTGGCGTAATCCATCGATTTACAACAATTAGGTTTTTCACGATCGATCATTTTTTCCGCCTATGACCCAACGTGGCCATTGTGCGCGCGGCCCCCCCCCCCCCCCGGGCCAATCACCAAAATTCGATCGAATTGAATGATAATTGGTGATTATCTGGTGACCAAGAGGACTGGAAATCATTTGAAGGTCAGTTATGATCTATTAAACCCAGATTGTACCTAGTAAATTAATTAATTAGTGTTAATCAGTGTTAATTAGTCTAATTAAAACACTGATCGTTATCTTGGGGTATTTTTTAACCCCACGGTAGTACGAGGCCATGCCATGCCATGCCATGCCTGCCATGACCATGGACACCAGAAAAAATACTACATTTTCATGCATGGATACTGTTAATATGAACTCGGTCCCGGGCTTAGTGCCGTAAAATATTTCAGAAGGCGCGGGTTTTCAAGGTTTTTTAAGGTTGTGTTCACTAAGCGAAACTTCTGTCAGAAACTAGATATTTTTTACCATCCTTGGAAACATTTCTGGCACTTTGTTGTCTTCTCTTTCTAAAAAGACCGAACGTTTCGCGTTGAAATTTGAGCTTTCTGGGTCTATAGGGCAGCAGATGTAAAAAAACTGTGCGTAAAAAATATAGATTTTCAAGCGAAATATAAAAATTTCTAGGCGATATAGTCCCGTTTTTGTAACTACAGTAAAGCTAACAACGCAGCTCCGGCTCCGACAGAACAGGCGAGTCTTTCTAGCATTCTTCTGTCCTGTAATCATACCTGAACTAGATTTTTAATTGAGCCAAAAGAGCCCGGTGAATTCCAAATTTAACATTCTATTTATCAGTGGGGATCATTTTATTCAGACCGCATCATTGGTTTTATAGCAGACCAGCTTTGCTGTTGATACAAATTTTACTGAAAAGCATGCGTAAGTTTGACATCTATTGAATTCGTACTAGATTAAATTATGAACCAAAAAATTTGCAGAAACCAGCTCGCATTAATTGAAGTATATTTCGATAACGTCATGATCGTTGAATTTATTGAAAACCGGAAATACAAGGTAAAAATACGACAAAATATTCTCCCTCGCACTGATGAATAAGGTACATTCTTTTCTAGGTAGCGGATCTTCTGTCCGATTTGGCCAACGTCATTGGCTTACTTACAGGAATGTCAATTTTGACAATTTTTGACCTAGTTGATCTGGTCATGTTCTTACGGCAGCGAAGACATCGATAACTTATTTTACTAGGTACAATCTGGGTTTAATAGATCATAACTGACCTTCAAATGATTTCCAGTCCTCTTGGTCACCAGATAATCACCAATTATCATTCAATTCGATCGAATTTTGGTGATTGGCCCGGGGGGGGGGGGGGCAGCGCCCACAATGGCCAACTTGGGTAATAGGCGGAAAAAATGATCGATCGTGAAAAACCTAAATGTTGTAAATCGATGGATTACGCCACAATCGTGTCGAAATTATCAAAATAAGCAGAAATAAATGGGGAATAAAACCTTGTGGATCGAATATCTTGTTAAAAATTTTTAGAAATCGATTTTTCCAGCCAAATGATCCACCTTGACATACTGTATTGCGCCGCCGCGCACACTGGCGCAGGCGCGCGCTGTAAATGACGGTAAAAGCTAGTTCAGCATTAGAGCGTAAAAACAAAAAAAAGAACTTTGAAAAATGATTTTTGGATCGATTTTTATCGATTTTTTTGCGGGGATCACTTTTT
>JASANH010001482.1:0-26776 GCA_030248295.1 Mesodorylaimus sp. YZB2_4 | reverse complement strand
CCTCTCGCTCGAATCGTATCGTTATCTTCTGTCGCAGCCTTGGGTGTTCCTAGTGGCGATGATCCAACAGGTGATGGCATTGGTTCGATGCTAGAAGTGGAAGAACCGCCATCCTTGGGCATGCTCACCTCGGGGGCCATGCCTGCCTTATCCGCTCCCCTGTCGTCTTCCATGTTCGGCACCTGGTCGTCACAGGTTGTCCCCCCCGACAAAGGTGACTTTGTTTGTGACCTGTCTCTTGTTCCGCTCCGCGCCTCCCCTTTTAAGGGCCCCTCATTAACCGACGACGTTGGTGACGGCTCCGTCCTAACTGGCGATGAGGGCCTGGGACTTTGCAAAACTTTTGGTACCTGTACTGGCAACTTACGAGTCAAACTTGGCTCACTCTGGGGCCGTTGTAACCCTCGTGCAATGTCAAGGGCCTCCTCGTCATCGTCATCTTCTTCTTCCGCTCCTGGCGGCAGTTGCCAAGGAGCAAAACATGGCTTAACCCTGTTCATATGTACGACCATTTTTGGCGCGTCTGGCGCATTCCACTGCCTTATGACCAAGTCTACTGAGGATGGTTTGGCTAAGATGAGGTATGGCCCACCCCATTTCGGTTTTAATTTCGCGCCAACACCACGCCTCTCCAACCTGAGCCAAACTAGGTTGTCCACCTCCTACTTAGGCATGACAGCGTTACGATCGAAATTAATCTTTTGTCTAAATTGAACCTCTCGAAGGTTTTGCGAGATGAACCGTTTCATGATATTCAGCTTATCGATCAAGCCCGCAACATACTGCGATTTCGTCTGAACCTCTCTGGGGGCAACTCTTAATTCACTCGGCAGTTTCGCTTCACGCCCATACAGCACATTAAAGGGCGAATGACCAGTAGTAGCCTGAACTGAGGACCGGTATGCAAACAAAACGAACGGCAGTCCGGTATCCCAGTCTTCCTTCCTTTCGTTCACGTAAATGCCTAACATGGTACCTAGTACCTTATTGCATCGCTCAGTCAGTCCATTACATTGCGGATGGTACCCAGAAGTGGTGGGTTTCCTGATATTACAGATCGTACACACTCCCTTCATGACTGCTGATAAGAACTGGGGTCCCTTATCGCTGAGCAATTGATCACACGCTCCATGTCTACAAATTACCTCTCTCAACAATGCATTAGCCACCGTTGGGGCTTCAGAGTCCGGTAAAGCCACAGCTTCAACCCAACGTGAGAAGTAGTCTGTGAAAACGACGACAAACCTGTTGTTTCTCTTTGTCACTGGTAATGGTCCTAGCAGATCCACACCAACTCTTTCCCACGGACCTGCAAAAGGCATAGGCTGCAGCGGCGCCTTGGCCATCCTCTGTGCATCTTTAAACCTGGCACAGGTAGAACATCTTTTCACGAAATGCTCCGTGTCCTTTAAATAGCCGTCCCAATAATATCTTGCTGACAACTTAGCAAACGTTTTCCCCACTCCAAAGTGAGCTGCAAATATGTCCCCATGACACTGTTGCAATATCTCGAGCCGCATGTGTCGGGGCACGACCATCTGCACCGTAGGCTCTGCTGCTTTTCCCCATTTAGTTATGTGAACCAAAACCCCATCTCTCATAGCATATCGGGGTCTCTCCAGACAAAACTGCTTAACCAATAAGTCACTTGGAGGCAAGATTCCGTGCTCCAGAAAATTGATACGCTGCTGAAGCAGTGGGTCAGTCCTTTGCTCTGCAGCCAATTCATTCCACCTCACGTGCTCTTCCCACTGAGCTATGTCCACTTCGGCTAACACAGCTTCAACTTCCTGCTGAGCTTTCGGGGTCATGTGTAACCGGGATAGCATGTCCACGTTGCCGTGCTGCCTGCCTGGCCTGTACACAATATCAAATTCCGTACCACTTAGAGCAGATATCCATCTAGCAAATCGGCCTTCCTGAATCCTGTTCCTGAACATGTACACTAATGGCAAATGGCCGGTCACCACGGTGAACTTGCGGCCATAGACATATGGGCGAAAATGTTTCGTTGCCCAATACACTGCTAGGCCTTCCAGTTTGGTCACACCGTACCTGGTTTCAGCAGGTTTCAATACTCTGCTCGCGAACGCAACTGGATGTTGCCGACCGTCTGCATCCGCTTGTGATAAGATAGCTCCCAACCCTGTGCGAGTGGCATCAGTATAGATGACAAATGGTTTCGCATAGTCAGGGTAGCACAACACTGGGTGCGAGCACAAGCGCTTCTTCAAGGCTGTGAACGACCTATCGCACTCTGGTGTCCACACGAATTTCGCGGTCTTCTTTGTCAGTTCGATCAAAGGCTTCGCCAGCTGTGCGCAGCTCCTTATGAATCGTCTGTAGAACGATGCCATACCCAGGAATCTACGTACACTATACACGTCCTGCGGTGGTGGCATCTCCTGCACCACGCTGATCTTGCTCGGGTCAGTCTTTAACCCTTGAGCTGACACTATATGTCCGAGAAACGATATTTCTTGCTGCAAGAAGGCACACTTGGACAGTTTGATCTTTAGTCCTGCCTTATGCAGTCTAGCCATGACCTCATTCAGTCTATCTTGATGTTCCCGAAAACTCGGGGCATGGACCATGATATCATCAAGATATATCAGAGCCCTTTCGTATTGCATGCCCGCAAACACACAATCCATCAGCTTCTGGAACGTGTTCGGTGAATTTCTCAACCCAAACGGTAGCACCTTAAACTGGTAATGACCACTGGGCACACTGAAAGCGGTCTTCTCACTATCCTCTGGTGACAGCTTGATCTGATGGAACGCGCTCATCAAATCCAACGTACTAAACCACTGAGCCGCATGCATGGAATCAAGGATGTCATCAATCCTCGGCAAGGAATACTCATCGCTGACAGTCTGTGCGTTCAAATCCCTATAATCGACGCAAAAACGTATTTCCCCGCTTTTCTTCTTCACCAGTACTATTGGTGAGGAATATGGGCTGCTGGACTCCTCTATTTGTCCGGCTTTCATCATCTTGTCGACCATCTCGTTCACCACCTTCCTTTGGTGATAGGGTAGCCTCCTGGGAGCCTTGTGCACAGGCGGACCATTCCCATTGCGAATCACATGCATGACAGGGGCCTGCACTGGGGTCAAGTCCCTCTCAGATCTTGCAAAGACTCCTTTCCTCGCCCAATTAGTCAAAAACTGTTTCATTTCCCTGGCCATTTCGTTGGTGACATTAGGGTTATCAAATTTCACCTTTCTAACCATATCCAGCACCGTGGGTTTCCAGTTTTCTTCAGGCCTTTGATCTGGGGCTTCCAGCAACTCGAACGCGGATTCGACAACACCCAACTTCTGTCCCTCCCGTATGACCACGGGGCCTAAACCAGGATTGGTGACTAGCACTCGGATGCGACCATCCTCCACTCGGCTAATGCTGTTGGGTACCATAAATGGGTGCGTTGTCTCATCATCACCGTTCGATGACTCCTCTTGTACGTAGCTATTACTCGAGAATAGCACCTCCCCATTCGGGTAATGCACTGTCCCGTACACAAACTTATCTGTCCGTGCAGGAATAGTCATCGTCTCCGCCATGAACACTCCCGCTGTCGCGGCTGTCTTGTAGGCTCCTTCCCTACCTTTGTTCAGATCAACAACTGGTCGGTTTCTGACCTTGCCGTCTGAGAAGTCGACTTTGATCGGGCCAAATTTGTCTAGGAAATCACGCCCCAATAGTATGTGCAGAGGCAGCTCATCTAACACGATGAATTGATGCACCAACCGTCTGTTGTGCACTGACCCTAAGTCGAGCTACTGTATCCACAAACTTAGCTGGACCATGAATACCTCGAACTGGGGTCTGCTGCACTTTCTCCAACTTCAATTCTCGACCCAAAAACTCCTTGTACCTGGGTTGCAGATAATCAACTAACTTCTTAGATATGAAACTCCTGCCAGCACCCGTATCTGTGATCGCCCTCGGTACATTACACTGAGCATCATCGAGCACTGCTTCCGTGAACTTGGGTCGAACCGCGTCTACCTGGGCTGGCGCGCTACCCGTATCCTGCTTCTCTGACCAAGCGGTCAACGCCAATGTGACGGAATTCCGCAATTCAGGTGATTCGTCGACTTGGAAATCATCTCCTACACTCTCTTCCTCAGCCTTCCATCTTTTTATCCTTCGACCTACTCTCCTAATTCTGGTCTCTCGGCACCGATATCTAACCATTTTTGACCTGTTGATTCGTAGTCTGGCGCTTCGCAGGCTGGAGTATGTTCTGAGGGCTGCTCTAACGCGCATAGCCCTGTACGCAGTCACTACTGGACACAAGATTGTCCTCATCAATTTTATCAACAGTTTCAACAGTTGCCCTACTCCGGCAATCAACGCTAATCTACCGACAGCTTCTAGAACCCATCTACTAACTACCATCGCATACAGTATTATACTCGACAGCGCCAATCCAACCCTCGGGTACGTCACATAGGTTCCTGCTTTACGAAGAAATTGATCGGCTGCGGGAACGATTGGTTTTGTCCGAGCCATTCGAAATCGACGTCTCCGATCCCGTCTCCCTCGCTTTGAACGTTCAACCCGTTCATGTCCATGGCCAAGATCTTTGAACACAAGGTGAGCTTTATCAGCCCGTTCACCTGCCAATGACTGGACCATACCCTCGGTACTTACCGAAGCGGGCGACTGATAAACGGTCGAAGCCATCGCCACGTCCGTCTGTCCGTTGAGCATCGGGTTGTGAGCGCTAACGTTAGATGCCACGTTCGCTCGATCTTGTACTGAGACGTTTACAGAGCCGTCTGACGCCATCGCGCGCTCCTGCGAGACCTTCAACTGTTCGTAGGCATCCAGATACTCGCTCGTGTCCGAGTAATCAGCATAATTATCCTGCCCTATCTGTTCTTGGTCTGGGCCTGATTCGTACTCATCCCAAACTGGCTGCTCCTGACCAGTACTTTGCTCATAAGCGTGTGTCGCGTGGCAGTGGAAGCTAACGAATACTGATCTTCGGCGACAAGAGGGGCAGAGTAGGAGGCAAAGGTGTCGTGCAACAATCGTTCTTGGCAAAACAAAATCAACAACCAAAGGACTGCTCTCTAGGACTCGCAAAAGATGTTATGACTGCCTCCTCCCTTTCCTAGTCTCAGTGCACAAAATACCACAAAGAGAACAGGTTTCAGACAAAGAACCGAAGGACACCTTTGCTCCAACAAATCTGAACTTTGACCTATCAAAGAAACCTGTCTCACCAGTGCCATTCGACAGAAAAAAGGCTCAACGAGAAAATATTTCTCGACACTCCGGAGGCCAGAAAGTAGCCATCATCAGACTCACAAAAATACCATACCCCACAATACAAATCCCAAACATTGTTCTGCATTAACCCTTGACCACGTGATAAGCCCAATTACGAAGACTCACAAAAAGCGTACCCGACAACCCCAAATAACGAAAATGCATTCGTCAGAAAAAAGACAAATCACGCCAATGTCATTTGTTCATAGTCCACGCTTCACTATCCGATCCCTTCGCTCAGCACACCGGTTATCTTCAGTGAGAGGATACATCGTGATTACAGCCGAAGGGTTCACTGCAATAGACAGTTCCCATCACTGCTCTCAACGACCACATGCAACCGGGATGTTAGCTTTGCTCAGGTCACGTTTAGATCCACGCAAAACACTTCAGGGGCGCATCAGACAACATGACCAGACCCAGTCACAAAGTTCGAAGGTACAGAAAAAACGATCGTATCACCAAAACGTACAGTTCTAATGAGCAGTCTACCAAATACACGCATCTTACCCGACTCTCCCAAATACACAACAGGGACCCACCCTACACATAACCCCATATTGGCGCCGAAGCACCATCCCGACCAGGTCCTTTGGTCATGAAAACGTTTTTGAAGTCCGGTGAGGGGAATCAAATGAACCCGAAAGATGGCAAGCCAAGTCAAGCTCCCATGCTGACACCCAACACCTCTGGACATGGCGCACCCTTCCCAACAGAAAAACGAAATTAGAACATATGGAACAGAACCCTTTACCGGCACTACTGGGTGGTTCATGCCAACAAGAGCCCTGTTACCGCATATCGAAAACCCTACGTAACACTATGGGTGCCCATTCTAGAACTTTTAATCCGAAAGGTCCTCCTGCACCAAAGTTTCTCTGATTCTCTCCGAAGCTCTCACCGCTGCCGCCCGCACAGGACGATGCACACTCGCCTCAGGAGGGACACCACCCTCATCTAGCTCTTCCGCAGCACCCAACCAAGGATCAGCATGGCTCTCCAAAGGATACAAATGAGCCAAGGATCGTAAAACCACATTGCCCGTAGGCAGCATGACTCGAGAGGACCAGATCTCCCCGTCAGAGTCAGCAATCAACTCAGTAACTCGCGCCAATCTCCACGATCCACGAGGACCGTCGTCATACACCAGCACCACATCACCAACCGAAGGCACGATAGAAGACCTCGAATGAGGCTGCCTCAGCTGACGCTGAGAGCGCTCACGTAAACTAAGAAGATACTGATCGCGCCATTGCCTCCAGAACTCTTCCAAATGACGTTGGCCCTTTTTCCAATGCTCCAACAGCTTATCGGTCGAGGATACACCCTGCGCAAAATAAGGAACCTCCCTTTCTTGTGGATCCCAAGAAGGCGTACCCGTGGCAATGTTCCAGGACAAGAAATGCGCCGGAGTTAAGGCTTAGCCCGACTGAATGTCCGTCCCTACATACGTGAGTGGACGCGAGTTAATCACCGCTTCGGTCTCAATGACCACCGTCTGCAACTGAGTCAAGCTCAAGCACAATTTTCCAAAAGTTTTCCTCATACACTGCTTTACCAAACGCACGAGTCGTTCGTAGAACCCGCCGCGCCACGGTGCTCGCTCAGTGACAAAGTGCCACTTTATGCCCTGATCCCCAACATACGATTGTACAGAACGATCCCGCAGGACATCACCCCACAAATCCGTCACCGCAGCCTGAACCAGCCGAAATTGGGCGGCGTTATCAGACCAAATGGCAGCAGGCTTGCCTCGGCGAGCCATGAACCTCTGCAGCGACAAAAGAAACTCTTCTGCCGACATATTCACGACAACCTCCAAATGAATCGCCCGAGTAGCCAAGCAAGTAAACAAGCAAACCCAGACCTTGCCTAAATTCCGCACCGTCAGCGGACCCAGGTAGTCAAGACCAGTGAATGTGAACGCTGGAGAGGCAGTAACCCTGCATCTCGGATACGCGGGCATGGAGGGCACCTTATATGGGCCGCCATCCACACGTCTACACCTACCACACGATCGAACGTATTTAAAGACCTGAGATCGACCTGACGGAATCCAAAACTCCTTGCGAATCTCTGCCAGCGTATGCGCTACACCTACATGAAACAACTTCTCATGAAAACTCCGAATAACCAACATCGTAAAGTACTCATTCTTAGGCAGTAGAATCGGAAATAACGCCCCCTCTGGCAACTCGGCGTTAGCCAGCCGGCCTCCACACCGCAATAACCCATTTTTGTCAGCCCACAGCTCGAACTCAGCCACCAGAGGATGCTTCTCACCCTTCTCTAGTGCTGCAAAGACACCCGCGAAATGCTTCCTTTGAACATACTTCACCCACTGAAGTTTTGCTAGCCAAAGATCAGCAGCCCCCACTTGTGGCTCTACTGGCAGCTTACGTAGACGTTGAATAAACCGCCATGCCAAAGCCGTAACGCGCAAAAGCTTAATGAGGGACGAAAATCGAGCAGACACGATACCAAAAGGTGACTCGATGGCCACTTCAGGGGCAACAGCCGCTAGAGAAGGGGCAGTTTCCCGCTCCACTTTTTCCTCGGTCCCGCTGTCCACCTGACTAAGGAAGTCGGTAGAAGGCCACGAGGCAGCACCCGAGCACAACCACGAAGGGCCATGCCACCACAGCGGAGAACTCACCAAAACCCCTGCCGAAAGCCCACGAGAAGCCAAATCTGCTGGGTTCTCAGCCGTCGGAACATACCGATACTCCAACCCACTAACTTTTTTGATCTCAGAAACGCGATTACGAACAAACACCGAAAGAGGCTTGACAGAGTTCAGCCAGTGCAGAACACACTGCGAGTCCGTCCACAAGACTTTCTGAGTGACCTCAAGACCCAAACTAGCCTCAACAAACGAGATTGCCTTGCTACCAATGTGCATGGCCATCAACTCCAATCGTGGTAAAGTAAGAACTCGTAAAGGAGCCATTCTACTCTTGGCAAACACGAGATGGCTAACTAACTGTCCATCGCAGCGAAAAAGAAGATATACGCACGTTCCATATGCCTTCTGCGATGAATCACAAAAACAGTGCAAGGAGACCTGCCCGTCCGAGAAACCCAAATATCGAGGGAACACTAAATTCGAACAAGAACGAATATCCGCCAGAATTTTCTCCCACAGGGAGAATTGGTTATGAGATAGGACCTCATCCCAGCCGACTTTCAGCACCCACAGTTGCTGCAAGAACAGCTTTGCAACCAAGAAGACTGGGCTAAACAGACCCAATGGATCGAAGTACGATGCAATGAACTTCAAGACACTACGTTTCGTCAAAGGCGCGCTAGATATGAGACCCGTGGGAAGGACGACACCCAACGTGTCATCCTTTAACACCCAAGAATAACCTAGCACCGAAACAGCCTGATTCGTGACTCGATCCTCAAGCGGTACAAAATCCAAGAAGGTAGCCGAGTTAGAAGCCCATTCCCGCACATTCATCGAAGCAGATTCAAAAATGGACTTCGCCTGCCTATAAAAAGCGATAGCCAACTCTTCCGATGAAACGCCAGTAATAATGTTATCAACGTAGATATTCCTCGAAATCAAATCCGCGATATCACTGCCCTCCTTAGCCAGGTGATACTTTATGGTAGCCGCTAGCAAAAACGGACTAGATACAATGCCAAACGGAACGCGGGTAAATCGATAAGTAGCCAAATTATCCTCCACGGACAACACCTTTGGATTTTTCAACCAAAGAAAACGAGTGACATCCCTATCAGGGGGTTGCAAGCCCACCTGTAAAAAAGCTTTCTCGATGTCAGAGACTAACCCGACCGAATGCAACCGAAATCGAAGCAACAAGCTACAGACGTCTTCCAAAAAGACGGGGCCGCGCAATAGACAATCATTCAAGCTCGGAAGATCCTTCCTAGTCCTTGCAGAGCCATCATAGACAACTCTCAACTTCGTCGTAGCCTTGTGTGGCGTGATGACCGCATGGTGGGGCAGATAATGCTGCACAGGACCCACCACACTCGAGTCACCCACCTTCTCGATAATGCCACTCTCCAACTGAGTGTCAAGCACGGCCTGATAACGCTCAAAGAACGAAGGATCCTCTTTGTGACGCCGCACCAAGCTACTCAGTCTTCCCAACGAAAGTGCATAATTCAAAGGAAGGTCAACCGACCTGTCCTTCCACGGCCACGATACGAAATACCGACCGTCACGAAATTCAACCGTACTATTGAACTGAGCTAAAGCCTCCTCATCCCCTGAGTCCTTCACGCGATCCTTGATACCCAAAGTTTCCAAGTCCCATAACTTCGAAACATCCCAACGCTCACTGACCTCAGGGTCAGCAACAGAAAACGAAGGAAACGCGCACTCACTCAAAACTAGCTGCGACACGAACAGAGTAGTGATTGATTGTGGACGACCCCCTTCCCTCGCCTGGCGACCCGTCAGGATCCAACCCAAACTAGAAGCCACCAAATACATGCCAGGCGACACCTCCACCTTTTGAGGTGAAATGAAATCCCAGTAATAGTCACCACCAATCAACAACTCTAAATTCATGTCCTCCGCAGAGGAAGGCAACGTATCTGCCAAAGGCAAGGACTTGAACAAAGGACCTTGCAATTTCGTGACATCGACTGCTGAACGCTGCAAACTACCCGTGATATGCGGCACCACATTGACAGACAAAGTGGTATGAGAACCATCGAGTAAACGAAGACGAACATCGACCAAAGCAGTATCGATCTCTCTAGCCGCAACTGCCCCAAAGGTGTGGACAGAAATCTTCTGTGACCCCTTGGGCTTCAATCCCAAACGACTTGCTAAACCCGAAGTGATGTAGGAGCGATGACTACCCCCATCAAGCAAAAGACGCACGGTGGCCGATCTCGACCCTGTCGGCGATTGCACTAAAGCACGAGCCGTCTGCAACAAAACAGTGTCCCCCGAGGACAACAACGAGCCTTCTGAAGTCCCAGAAACAAAACCCGATGCCTGCTCAGTAGCCACACTCACGACTTCTGGTGGCCTACCAAATTTCTGATAACAGAGACTACGATGGTGTCCTGTCTTCTTGCAATGACGACACGGGCGCATCGAGCGACACTTAGACACCGAGTGACCCGACTGTAGACAAGAGAAGCATTTGCCCTTGGCTTTCTCCTTACGAGCGTCCACAGTGGCAAAGCGCGTGCAGTCCTCCGACCAATGACTATCCTTGCAAAATGAGCAACTCGGGTTCCGAGTCGGTGAACCCCGTTTCGCTGAAAGCAAAGCACCAGCCGTCGCAGATGTCGACGAAGCGGAAGACTCCTGTCTTCTTGACTGTTCCGGAAATGAACCCTTTTGCTCCTTTGAACTACACGATGAGTCAGACCTCTGCTTCCCAGCCTGAGAACCCTCGACGGATTCCCGAGCAATCAAATGACGCGAAATACTGGCGCGAAGAGACTGCACAGTCCACGCCGCCTCGGTGCGACTCTCTTCCAGACGCAACAAAAATTCCGAAGGCAGTTTCGATCTGATAATAGACACCAGATAATTCCCCGAGATATCCTCCCCCAGCGCCTCTAACGAATTCAAATGCTGCTCGATAAGATCGAACAGAACCCGCAACTTGTGCACCTGATTAGAAGCAGGAGATAAATCAGTCAACGCCCGAAAATGCGCGTCCACGACCTGCTGAGTGCGACCGAACCTCTCCTTGAGCATACGCACAGCCACCACATAATTCTCAGTCGACAGACCTAACCCTGCAATAGCCCGCTTCGCGTCTCCAGTCAGCTGAGCACGCAAATAATTAAACTTGTCGATCGACTGAAGACTCAGATTATTATGCACGGAAGCCTCGAAGGAATCCCAGAATTCCCGCCATCGCATAAGATTTCCATCAAATTTAGCGAGTTCGAGTCGAGGCAACTTCACTGTCGCCCGACCACCACCCTGAGCTCCGGCCGCCACTGGAACCTCCCGACGCGCAGCCTGCTCCGCCAGCACGCGAACCTCCTCCACCCGTTGCCTATCGTCACGCTCCCGCTGCTGCTGATCGCGAATATCCTCCATAGCAGCATCCACCTCAGCCTTCATTTCATCCAGCTGATTCAAGACAGCGCCGTCAGATAGAAGGAGATCATCAACGATTTTCTGGGCCGCCTCAGTTGGTTCCTCCGCAGCCGCAACTAACTGAGCATGCAACCCGCTGAAACGATCACCCCGTTTCTCCAAATTCTCGCGATAGGTGCGAAGAACTCGATAGTGCGCATCGCGCTCCTGGGCGGTGCCAAAGTCAACAGTCAGGTCCGGCGGAGACCCCAGGTAATCAGTCAGAAACTTGCGAGCAGGACCCAACGCCTTACGAATATACCCAGACATGGTGCGAGTGTCCCAAGAAGAAACTCAGCGAGGCTCACCAAAACTTAGAAACGATAGATTCACCCGAAAACCCCTTCAAAAGAAACCACGACCCAAAAACCCTGGTCAGGTACAACGCAACAACAAGCCCGAGGAGACACACGCAACAAAAAGGGGGGCGGGGAGAGCCTACGAAACCCAAAACAGCCTGGAGTCCTAGAGCACGCAGCAACACAGCAAAAACTACGGCTTACGCACGTCGGATCCAGCCAGGGACCGCCTGGACAATCGCCACCATGGAACACTGAGCAGTGACCATCGTCCGCCCATCGAGCCACCGCACGAAAACGACCACAGGACCTACTGAGACGATGGACCAAACGACCAGTGTCCAAACCGAGCAACCGACCAAGGGCTGCGACCACGTTGACCCGCCGAACCACGAATGCCAGCAAATGGACCGTCCCAACGAAAATGGAACGAATTGCCACACGTTCTGCTACCAATTTGTCGCGTGGCAGTGGAAGCTAACGAATACTAATCTTCGGCGACAAGAGGGGCAGAGTAGGAGGCAAAGGTGTCGTGCAACAATCTTTTTTGGCAAAACAAAATCAACAACCAAAGGACTGCTCTCTAGGACTCGCAAAAGATGTTATGACCGCCTCCTCCCTTTCCTAGTCTCAGTGCACAAAATACCACAAGGAGAACAGGTTTCAGACAAAGAACCGAAGGACACCTTTGCTCCAACAAAGCTGAACTTTGACCTATCAAAGAAACCTGTCTCACCAGTGCCATTCGACAGAAAAAAGGCTCAACGAGAAAATATTCCTCGACAGCGTGGGTGTGCTTCTTTTGGGGCGGGGGGGCCCCCCCTTTTTTTTTTTTTTTTTTTTGTTTTTTGTTTTTTGGCCCCCCCCCCCCCCCCCCCCCGCCCCCCCCCCCCGCCCCTGGTCCTGGGCGGGGGACGTCCCCCCCCCGGCCCCCCCCCCCTTCCTTTTTTTTTCCCCAGACCCCTGGGACCTCTCCCTTCCCTCCCCTTCTGGCCCCTCCCCCCTTCCTTGCCTGACACCCCCTCGTTTGTTTTTATTTTCGGTCGGGGCAATTCCTTCGCAGGTGTCCGACCCGGCCACATGCATAGCACTCTCGCCCCTGCTGGCCAAACGCTTGTCCGTTCGAATGTACGGCATGGACAGTCGATGCCATGTTGCTTCCCGTGCCACGGCCTCGCCCGCGACCACGTCCGCGGTTCAGATTCCGGCTTTTAAACGTACTGCTTCCTCATCCCCGAACTCCGCTTGACGAGCCAAAAAATTGTCTAACAGAATGCACAAAATCCTCTGCTGTTTCCGCACGAGCCATCACTGGAATCAAAGAAACCGATTTCTGGATGGTCTCGGCAGCTTGCATAGCTCGTAGCACTTCCTCCAAACTCCCTCCAGACTGTGTAAAGCTGTAGAGGTATTGACTAACCTAGACTAGTTCTTGATTTGCATTGATACTAACCTGCTGTTTTGTGTGTGCCTTTGGTGGCCCTCTCATGATCAGTCGGGAATCGGGCCGCCTTAGTAAACGGCTGCTTTCGTATCGCGTCCTGGGTCGCCCCTCGCTATCGCGTGGCAGGGCGGCCAGTTCACAGTGGTGCGTCGGCCCGGTTATCATCAGATACTGCTTCTGCTCTTTTCGTTTCAGGCCACTCGATATCCTACGGCCGGGGGCTGTCCTATCGATCAAGAGAATCCACGACCATCGCTGAAATCGACTCTACCGTCACCTCAAGTCTCGCGTTCACCTTTGGCCGATATTTTTGGTATCGCCCGTCGATCGTTTTGCTCTTAACAGCCGGTGGCTGGCTGTTCCCAGGTATGACAAGAATTTCTTAGTGAGCGTAGTGGCGACCAGTGAGGCGTAGGCTATTTCGGGAAGACCTAACCCATCAGCGCTGGACTATTATCAGCTTGTTTTTGGCATTACTCCGGCGTCAATGGCGCACGCTCTGGATCTCAGTATGAACGCCAGGTTGGCAGGACAGGCTCAGCAGGCCGAGGGAGATGGCGATGGTTCGAATATCGTGCTAGGTCCTGATGACGTAGACCTGGGCCAAGAGTATTTTCTTCGGGACTTGCATCGTTTACCTTTGCGGTACCTCGTTCACTACTGCGAGCATAGGGGCATCTCTATGGACCATCTCTTAGACAGTTCTCGTGTGGGTCGTGATGAACTGATTGTGCGTATCCGTGCACAGGCTCGAGATGATTTGCTTCGAATTAATCCGGTTCTTCCAGTGAATGATTCCGTTTTGGATGGGTGTAGGTTCGATATCTTGTACTCGGAAGCACCAGCACACGATAGCCAGCCGATTCGTGATCGCTATCCATCGCTAGTTAGTAGTGTCGCACATAATCCCGCTCGTGACTCGTTGATGAACCTGAAAGGCGACTTGTTGGGTTCAGATCAAGAGCGTCTTGGGGACCAGGCTCAGTTTCGAGAAGAACAGCCAGTGCGCACTTCACCACCCGTCACGCGTCGTGAGGCCGACCAGCTCCGCCCATCGATCGAAGAGAACATACGTTAGTTGACTCAACTTCATCAGGCTCATTGTAAGCAGAAGGAACTCGAGAGTGAAATTCGTGATTTGAAAGCTCGTTTGGCTCAACAGCAGGTTGCTGATCAGCGCAGCAGTAGTCGTGGGTCGGACAACCGTGGGTCGGTACCGGGGTCGTGGCCTAGCGGGTTAAGGCGTCTGCCTCTCACGCTGGGTGCGCACTTACAGGGGAGGGTTCGACTCCCGTCTCGGTACAAAGTGATTGTCAATTATGTGTTCCTTAGCCCTCGAGTGCGCCTTATGGTGCTTGGCTATGGATAAAGTATGACATGACATATGACAACAAAGATCGCATACCACATTCGCAGCTTCCAGAATCGTTGCTTCCGTATGTTCTTCAGCCAACAGTGGCTACGCAACAGCCGAAGACTGATCCGTCGAGTGTACCTACAGAATCAGTTGCTCCTAAATCGTTCCGCCCAATCAAGCCAGAGGTTCCTCCTTTCGAGAATCTACCTACGCAAGACTTCAGGGGATGGCTGGTTGCTTATGAGAATGGCGCATCCGTGATGGAGTGGACCGATAATGATCGTGTTCGCGGATTGTACTTGTATCTCCGAGGTCAACCATTGATTGATTTCTCTGAATGGCCGGATAGCGAGTCGGATGGCCGGAAACCGACTAGTCTAGCCCCAAAGGGTCAAACAACCGAAAAACTAACAAACCAAGGCTTCAATTACAACTTCCGCAGACCACTAAGGTCGCTTTTCTTCCGCAAGCCTTATTATTCCGCAGACCAAACTGGTCGCAAGTATTCCGCACGTGTGCACTTCACACGGCAAACAAAAGCACTCGCTCTTCGGGCACTCAAATTCTTCCCACGAAAAAAGCCAACCAAGCCGATCCTGGAGCGGCCCCCCCAAATTGTAACGAATATACGCGTTCGTTACGATCGGGTAAAGGCTTGGTATTCCACTAACCCAAGTATGAGGACTCGAGTCAGGCGCTGGTTATATACGTACCGTAATGGATACCACGCTTGTAGACCATCTTCTATCACTCACAATCACGTACGTAACCGACCGTTCTTTTAGTCAGCAAACCCCAAAAAGACCCCCAGCTATCAGCCCACACACGAATGCACGTCAACGACCACTTTATACGCGCTACACATAAGACGCAAGGCACTGACACTCACGCAAGGTGGCGCCCATTTCGAACTTCGTCACACGACAATCTGGGCATCTTATTTTTCAGCTTGGGCGAGGAGCAGTGGATTTGTCTTTCCAGTTTCTGGCCCCTTACTTTGATCTGGCATGAAAAATCTGGGCATCTTTGTTTTCGCAGGGGCCGGAACTGCGAAGAACTTTGGCACCAACCAGCAATCTGGGCAGTACGATTGAACCATAATGATCTCAGCTTGGTTCTGGGCCAAATCACTCTTCCTCTCCAGCTGCCTTCGTATGATCTAGCAACAGAAATCTAGGCATTTTTCTTTCAGGAATGGGCTGGAGCTGTGAATCTGACTGTTACTCTTAGCTGCAAACAACGACTAGAGCTTTTTATACTTAGTTGTTGGCATCGGGTTGTGCCTGAGCATAGATTGCTCGCGGCTCAATAGCAAACTACATGCGATAGGTAGACATCGACGGGATGTCGCAAAAGAGGACGCAGTGTATTACGCAGTCATGTCGTATAATTATTTATTTTTAACTACCAACTTTCGGGGTATTGACACTGGTACACTGAAAGTCTGCGTATCGCATACGTATCAAGACAATCAGGAAAACCAACAATCATTCTGGCATTGGTCACCTTGCAGGTCGCGTGGCTTAAAACAATCGTGATGGATTGTTTGAAGCATTGGCAGACTGCTCCCCCATGTTCCATACTTCTAGCGATGAAGAAGGCGAAGAAAATTGAATCGAGCAAGTCATCGGCGAAGTGCCTGTCAATAATTCTCAAATTTTATTAGAAGAGCAACGAAACCGTTCGGAAGGCTCGAAAAGGAAACGCTCCTTATCTCCAGCAGCAGCATGCATTGACAGTATGGCTCAATTATTAATTGGTTTTCCACTTTATAATTTTTAAACTACTTTCAGACTCAGTTGATGATGATGAACGTGATTCGTCAGTGACATCAGCTAATGTTACGGGAGCCACACAAATCCCTGATTGCGCATTGGCCGTTGTCTTGACAAAACTGGAAAGGAAACTTGACCAAGTAATCGCTAGCAACAAAACTATGGGAATGAAAGTGTCAAAACTGATGAAAAAAGTATGTTCCACTTTCTTGTGCTTGCCCTTGATTATTACCGAGAATATTTTACCTATTGATTGCACTGAATGTTTTCCATACCGTGAACCGTCTTTTAGGGTAGACCGAACTAACATTCCTTAAGAACTTTAAAAACATATAAACTTTTAGGATTCGATCGACAGAAATATGGATTCGGATAGTACTAAAAATACAATTTTTTGATCGATGAAACATTCTTCAATAGAACTGAGGTCAGTCACACGCGCGGTTGATGCACAGGTTTGTGCAAAAAAGAATATTTTTTAGGTGGACCTCACTTGGCGGGGCGTTTGCATGAGACATTCGATCGTGGAATTTTTAATAACGTTAAACATCGATATCAGCACTCCAAGTCCATCACTTTTATCAATTTTACGTCGTTTTTATGGTTTGCGCGGCCTCTGGCTATATTTGCTAACAAATTCGGAGAAAAAAGACGCTCGTGCTCGCCGAAAATTGAAAGATCGGAACAAAAAAGCATTTGAAATTCTAAAATCTAAACACCTAATTACTGTTTTTGTGAGATCTTTCATTTTTGTGTTTTTCAGACGTTTGCAACAAACTTATGTTGAAGTACGGTTAGCGAGGAAAAAATTAGACGCGTTTATTTCCCGTGAGATCGCGTCCTCCGCTTCCAGTATATACGATGCGATCTCCTTCATCCTATAATAAAACATTTTATTAAAATCCAAACCGGCGTAATTAATTATCGACCACTCACAACATCGTCCTCGTAGCCTCCAGCAACCACAATCGAATAAGCGGCGTCTGCAGCCTTTCCATGAATTCCGACAACCAGCGGTCGATGCACCCCAGCTTTGGTCTCCTGTTTTCGGTATCGCCCGCACGTACCAACTTCAACTCCTGGTATCGGCCCAAAATGATTCGACGGGATGATGTTACACTTCTTCGATAAGCCGTCGCAAGCCTTCTTTCCGCTCCAACATCGTTTGGTCTTGGCGGATGGCAAGGAAGTCGATAGCAATAATGGATGGGTAGCGAGACAAGAGGCATCCTTATCGAATAACTACCCCGGGCGAGTGGTATAGACGCAGAAATATGACCGTTGCTCATCTTTTCGCTGCTTGCACCTCGGTACAGGGTTTTTACTGCTGAGATAAAAACTGGACCCAAATTTCTGTGCTTGAGTGTCAGAAACATGAAGTCCGAGCTTATTGTATCAAAGGCTTTCCTGAAATCTAGCGATACCATCATCATCCCGGATCCAGCTGGATCCCTACGTAGTGCCTCAATGACATCGATCGCAAGTCGGATGGTTTCACCTACAGTAGTGGACAAAAGTAAGGCACGTTCCTGACTTCTTCACTTATGGCAGCAGCTACTCACCAGAGGACAATCTTGTGGCGTTTCCCGCGTCATATATGGATAGAGCTCAAAAAATTGAGTAGATAACACAACTAAATCTTTGACCAGGCAGCTCAAATCAGTGGTAGGTGGCAAAACTTTATAAAATTGCGAAATATTGCTGGGACACAAGTAAGGCACGTTTTTTTGGCAGGAGAAAACTCTCGAAATACGCGAGCTACAAAGTGGCGGGAAACGGTCAGGTGGCTCGTCTGTGTCATCTAGAAACATAAAATTCAAGTTTTTGTCATCGTTTTACCAATAATGTCCACTGGTCATAATTTTTCAAAGGATGCTAAGGCTGCAATGGTTAAAATGAGGGTCGAGGGGAAAAAATCATTTTTGGAGATTGCAAAGACGTTTGAAACGTGTGGTCGAGTCATTCCAAAGATTGTGAAACGCTGTTTGGCCTGTGGGACAACAAGTCCGTTGAAAAAGCCTGGAATACCAAGGAAAACCACGACCTGTGAGGATCATCTGATTAAAAGAATGTCGATTTCGAGCCCCCGACTGACCGCTGGTCAAGTGAAGTTGGCCACTGGCTTAACAACGGTCAGCAGCAAGACTATTAGTCGTCGTCTGAGGTAGGATGGCTTGCCAGCTCGACGTCCATGCAAGAAACCATTGATCTCATTGAAGAATCTGAGGGCGCGAATCCAATCCGCCAAGATGCACCTGAACTGGACCAACCAGCAAGGGCAAAAAGTTCTTTAGAGCGATGAGTCAAAGTTTGATTTGTTCAACAGCGATGGAATCAAGTGTGTGAGACGCCCACTGGCAAATTGTTCGATGCTAGATACACTATTTCAACGATTAAGCATGGTGGAGGGTCTGTAATGGTTTGGGGCTGTTCCTCTGGACGAAAGATGGGTCCGATTCATGGATTAAATGGCATCATGGACAAACACATGTACACGGACATCATGGAGAATGTCATGCTTCCTCACGCCCTTCTTTTCATGTCCAAAGGCTGGATCTTTCAGCAGGACAACGATCCGGAGCACTCCTCGGCTCATGCAAAGCAATGGTTCCAGCGCAAGAAGGTCAATCTAATGCAGTGGCTAGCTCAATCCCCAGATCTAAATCCGATTGAAAACTTGTGGGATGAGGTCGAAAGGCGTATTCGAGTGACCACATACCAGAATTGCAACCAGCTGTTCAATACTATTCAAAAAGCGTGGGCCAAAATTCCTCAGTTAGTCATTGATGAACTGATCGCCTCCATGAGGAGCAGATACGAGCAGGTGAAAAAAAATCTCGGGCATGCTACCAAATACTGAAGGTTGAGAGTCTCGATGTCGTGTCATGAGCTTTGGAGCGTGTGTCGAAGTGGAAAAAAGGACTATTTAGTCATTCAAAACAAACGTGCCGTACTTTTGTCCAAGCAATTTTGCTGAATTTTTCGAAAGATTTTGTCGTGCTTGACTACTTCTGCTGTCAGATAAGCTGTTGATGAAGAAATACACTCAGTTTTTTGTGCTCTATCCACATATGGTGTGAGAAACGCCATAAGGCTGTCCCCTTGTGAGTAGCTTCTGCCATAAGTGAAAAAATCAGAAACGGACCTCTTTTGTCCACTACTGTATGTACCTACCGGCGACAAAACCCGTTTGGTTATGATGTATGAGGGTGTGTACGTGATATTTTAATCTTGTTGCCGGGGCCTTAGCCAAAATCACAGTAATAGCAGTTTAGCAACGTTATGGGTCTCCAATTATTTAACTGCGTTGCGTCTTTGCCTGGTTTGGGCAGCAAGGATATCACCTCTTGTTTCTGCGAAACTGTTAATTCGCCCTCTTCGAGCGCGGTCTGTATAGCTTTCATTAGCGGATGGCTATTATCCTTCTATGCGTATTCATTTTTTGTGAATATATTTCGGTAGATTACAGTGGCTACTTGACAAGTATTTTGTTGTTTTCAGACTCACGTTCACCTGGCGCCTAAAGTGCATTTCCAAATGTTCTCGGAGTTCAATTTTAATCGTGCGTTGGTTTCTTATTCACGAATTTTGGCTAGATTTATCACTATTCTAATTTTAGAAAAAATAAATTCTCGACCAAAGTGAAACGGAATGCTGAGAAAATCAAAATTCTCGGGAAACAGTTCTTCTAGTGAAAGTGCCGGTGGTCAAATGACATTCAAAACTACAGTAAGTAGTTATTGGGTGCCTTTTGTTATTTTGAAAATGTGCTAATACTTGGCCACGATTTTGATGCTGAGAGGGGGTCCAAGCTGGTGTAGCAAGGGCAAAGGGCTGGCTAATTACGATCATTCCAAAAGAATTAGTAATATGAAATGAAGTGGCTGGGGCCAAAATTTATCAAATTTTCCCTTTGCTCCTTCAATTACTCATTTTCTCGCATGATTATTTGAGGTCAAAAGCAGCATTTGAATAGTAGCAGCACTTGTCCTGTGAACTGTAGAAATTAACAGCTGGCGTCTATTGCCGAATATAGAAGCATCTATCATTTGGCCACCATGCTGGTGTGTAGGCCAAATAGTCGGCTGACTTTGCTGTTTTGTTGGTGATAACAAGTCAGGATTGGAAGTGAAATAATGAAGAAAAGTATGTATGAAAAAGAGCTCTAGAAAAAAGAAGCAACATATTTCATGACTCAGAAAGCTACTCATATTTCACTAACCGCTTTTATACCTAAGGGAAATAAGTGAGAGCTACAGGATTTTAAAATAGGATCTTAAAATAAGAAATTATACTGTACTGAACATAAAGTGAAGATTTACGGTGATTGGTTCAAGGTCGCGATAGAGTGCACATGTTACAGTAGCATGTACTATGCAATTTTTCTTGACGCAGCCATAAGCTTTGGGGGTCTGGCGCCACCTTCACAGAACAGTTACAGTAGATTGTACCAGTACAATCAGGCCAAGTCCCACAAACACATCATTTACTGTATTCCAAGGATTTAGGATAGAGTACATCATGATTAGGAATAAGGATAAGGTAAATCGACAGCAAAGGACATGGAGAAATAATGAGGGTTATATACAGCTGTTTTTATATAGATAGGACTAACGATAAACAGAGTCTCAGTGCAACTTATGTGTGCAAGGTGTAAAAACTGTGCTGCTATTATATTTTTTGCTTGCAGGTTTTCAAAATTTGGGGCCCCAAAGAAACAGTTTTTTTGCCAGGGCTGGGTCGATCTCTTACTGATAATACTTCTTCACTCCCTGCTTTTCCCCTGTATTTACATTGTTTTCTCTTTTGGCTGCCCGTCTTGATTGGCTTACAAATGACATATTCCTGTCAGACGGGCCTGTGCAAGAATCTTCCACGCACTCACGACTTCGTCAGCTCGCTATTTTATACAAGCACATTCTTTGAGGGGCGTCCGTCGTCCAAACATTTTTCCCATGACGGCGATTGCTCTACATTTGTATCAGTTTCTTTTACAGGTAGCAAAGCTGGCAAAAATGGTCGATTGACGCTCAGAGAATGCAAGCGACCAAAGTCGATCGGACAATAACTCTGACTTTAAGTGCGAGATATGCTGCGGCCATACCCACGGCTGACGATCATACGAGTACACTGCATCTACCGAGGGTTTGGTCATCGCCAATGTTCTCGTACTCGCCTAACCCGCAAAGCCATTTTTTACATCTAATCGTAAGTGAGTTGTTATAAATCACTCTCACAAGGGAACATCGCCAACTGTAAAGCAAGTATGGGCAAGGTCGGCTGGGTTTGGGGAGAGGGCTTGGAGAGGTAGGAGAGATGGCCAAGATGAACAGCGGCCAGGGCGCTGGGGGCGGGGTGTGGGGCAGGGGGATGTGCCCCGCCTCGCCGAAGGCGACACGTTTAGAAATTACTGCTTTATAATCCGCCTTTTACGCATTTCCCTTTTATGGAAGCTAAGCTTAAAACTTTTCGATATCGATATCATGTCGTTAGCGACATCTTTAAACTTTGTTAACGAAACTATAACGATAACGATATTCGTCTAAACACGATATGATATCGTTAATTACACTGTTAGTTCCTAGTTTCAGAGTTGCAAGTTCACGCGCTTTAAGGGATGGCCTCGATCATCGTATTAACATCGACTTAAGGGATGGTATCGACCACAATGCAATGTGGGCAAATGAACGCTGCATCAGTCTTCTTTGACACTCACATTTTTCCCAGCCTTAAACCTGTACCAGACGCCGCGTCAGGAAGCACCTGCACTGCTGGAGTGTCTAGAATGTCAGCAGTGTTCTCGAAGATGTCGAGCAAGATTGAAGAATTGAGAAACAGAAAGTTTAAAATACTGTTGGCAATTAAAAGTGGCATGTAGACAGCATTCTGATGAGACTTGTGTTTGGACAGGAGAAGTCTGATTTTACGCGCGTCATTGTAAAATTAACGAAAGTATCCTCTAAATACCAGAAAAAGATCACATCCTTAATCAATTGATACTGCAAAAAAGTTAAAGGAAGCTCGAATTGCCATGAGCCTGGCAGTAATTCTCTTTCGTGTCGCTGTTGCTGGTGTACTTTTTCCATATTTTGTTTTTGCCGAAAGCCAGTGACCTTGTAAGCAGGGCTGTGCGGAAACCAGCACACATAGCAGCGTCCCTCTGCGTACTGTACTATATTTCCACTAGAAGCACCTCCACGCGAGAACATCTTGGACTGGACACCGCCTTCCTCGGACGTTGGCGGGCGGGCGTTAAACCCACTTAGTGTTCGACGGCTGAGACTGTCTATTCGTTTTGCTTCAGTCTCTCCACTCGAAGCACCTCTGGGATACCAAATGAATCACCCACGGCCTGGCGTGCAAGGTCAGCGCGGGTTTGTTGAGCTCTATTACTGGGGATTCAACCCAGGACGAGGCGAGCCTCTCACTCCCAAGCAATATGGAAAGACAAATGCCGAAGCGCCTACACCTCCGCGGCCGCGTTACGGCGGTGCAATGGCGGACAATGATGCAAAGTGATCGGCCATTTGGTCCAGGAAGCAGGACCCAGTTTGTGCGGCAACAATCTGAACAAGGGCGCCTCATCTGGACAAGGCGGTGGCCAACCAAGTGGCACCGACAGAGGTGGTCCTTGAAGGTATCGTTTCAAGTGAAAAGCAAAAATTTTTTTTTGGCGAAATTTATATTATATATTAATCAAGGGGGTCAAGGGCTATCGAAAACAGTGTGTTTGATTGTGGTCACTGCGTTGGCTGTCCAGCGGTCATTTTTTTTCCGAGACTCCGCCTGGTTTACCACCTGGCGTAATGGATATAAAACTGCAACAGGTGTGGCTACGTACAGTATGCGCCAGAGGCGACGTGTCCGCAAAGCATAGAGCAGGGAGAGAAGAATTTTCAACGCGCTTAAAATTCACAGAAAATCCAGCGAAAATAAATATTGAAAACATAATCACCATGTTTTCCGGCCAGCGATTTGTTCTTTCACGAATGACGAACTGTCGATTAGAATTCAGCGAAGGATCTTGCTATTCATGCAGACGGTACTAGAACAGAGACTGACAATAAGATGGCGGACAGGCAGAGCGACCGAGGTGAGTACGGTTTTATTCTGATACATCTCGTCTTTCGCAGCATATCAGGCTAGGATAAACAGTTGGACGGCAGTTGCTACAATTACGAATACAGTGCAAGAAAGTGATATTGACAACCGTATTCATGCTCTAGAACCTAATTAGGTATGGTCGGGTGTACACTGGCCCGTCGAAATACGTTTTTATGCCTCAGCCGCTGTCGGCCTGTCGTACAGCGGCAGAGCGACCGACTATAATTAGGGCCTTACTGTGTTTCATTTGACCAAAATTTGTGTCAGATATTTTTAATCGTTGCAAAACCCTCAAGTGATTTCAAGAAGGATCGATTCCGGCGGATCGATCGATCTCGAATGGTGTGCTTGCTTCCGCAATGGTCACAATGGACTTCTGTTCAGCCAGTTATTGTTCAGTGAACCCTAAACGACCAGAAAGATGACCAGCGGCTGTCCCGAACGCGAGCTTGAACACTCCAGCCAGGAGTGGTGATGTGATAGGCTGTGCATAGTATTGATTTGAAGTAAGAATGCAATTAGAATAATACAGTAGATTTGAGAATCCCATGGTGGACTGTCGTTTTCTGCTCATAAAGCTAGGGTTTTTGGATCAAGTGCTGTTACTAAGTAACCATGTTTAGAGGAATCAACGTGGTGTTTCTGTCATAAGAAAATCAAGTTTCCAAGGTGAGAACAATGGGCGACAAATGCCTTGCAGAGACACCATATATTGTGAATATATTTGAAGCTTTTGATGCTCGAGTAATGTACTGCGCCGCTTTTTTTTCGTGTATATAGTACGTAGAGGAATAAGTGTATTTTTGGTCAACCCTGGATGTCGATTCAATGAGGCGAGAAAGACTGCGTCCAGAGACAGCGAGCTGCGACTCAAGCTTGAAAAAAACTGCTTAGAAACCCTGTTAGTACTGCACCAGAATAAGTTTACTACGTTCAATAAGAATTCAAGATAAAGAAACAAAATACTGGCACTTAAATCAACTATATTCCTCACCTGCGGCGTCCACTTATTCAGAGACGGCGATGACACTCTACTACAGGTGTCCCCATGCAAACATCACATTGACTTTTGCGCTCATAAGCCGAGACTTCATACTGAACTTGTGGCGGAAGACTCTTTCTTCCGTATCTCTATTCGGTTCCTCTATGCCCTCATTTTCACTCAGGACGTCACCTAGCAATTACTTGGGACACGGCACCCTAAAATGATGGGAATGCCTATACTATATCTTTGACGCAGCGCACTGACCTACTTACACCGAAATAAGTTTCGTCGCTCCAATACTGTTATTACTGAATGCAGATATCGTTTCGACAAAAGAATCGCAGAGGTCGAAAAAATGATAATTATTTTTTCAATACTTATTTTCGTTGGATTTGAGAAGTTTCCTTCCTTCTTTCCCTGCTCTATGATTTGCGGCCTTTGGCGCATACTGTAGCCAGACCTGCTGCAGTTTTATATCCATTACGCCAGGTGGTAAACCAGGCGGAGTCTCGGAAAAAAATGACCGCTGGACAGCCAACGCAGTGACCACAATCAAAACCACTGTTTTCGAGAGCCCTTAGCCCCCTTGATTAATATATGATATAAGTTTCGCCAAAAAATAAATTTTTGTTTTTCATTTGAAACAATACCTTTTTAAATGGATACAGTTGACTGACAGACCTCGTTGGAGGCGGCCAGTCCACTGTTCCTCTGCTCCTTCTCCACTGTTTCTCTCCAGTGCTCATTGTCAGAGCCCAGAGGAACTCGACAGTTCTCCTGCCAGACTCCCGGCTTACTAAGCGGCAACAATGCGTTTTTTCTCTGAAAAAATAACGATATTTGACGCGTTAATGATATCTTTTGAGAAACCGTTAACGATTAACTCTAACGATATTTTTAAGATATCGTTAAAGAACGATAACGATTACGATATTGTTATTTTTGTAATGATATATACGTTACTCGCCACACTGATAATCCATGGTGTGCTGTCGACTCGCCCGGCAAACTTGACCACCACATTGTACGGCGACAGCACATCGAGCACCTCGTAAGGCCCCAACCACCTTAGACGGTGCTTTTTACACATCCCTGATTTGGCAGCCTGTTTTCTCGCGAATATCAAATCGCCCTTCCCGAACGCTGTTGTTGTCTTGGCCATCTCGTGCGTTATCATACGCCACTTTCATTCTTTCTTGTTGCTCCGCCATTCGTTGATATACAGTACCATTTCGTCCACTTTGGCCATTCGCCTCTCCAACCTTCGCACATAATCGCCATCGCTTGCTGGTACCATTTGACCATAGTGAGAGCATCCTTTGAACAAGGCACTTAGCGGATCTAACCCCTCTCGTCCAAACATGAGCAAATAAGGCGTCTCTCCCGTTGTTCAGTGAACTGCAAATCGATGATGCATCGCAAAAATTGGCAACCAATTGTCTTATTCGTCAGGAATATCTCTTATTTCTTATATCTCTCCAGGCACTTAGGAATATCTCTCTTACGGCTGCCACAAAAATGATAGCCGAGCGCTTTCCCACAGTCCAGCAGGATGGCGATCGGTGGCATATCGCAAAGACGGTGCGGAAGCGTCTGGCAGATTTGGCAGACAAAGCTGCTACACGGGAAATTAGTAGTTGGATCAAGCCTATAGTCAACTACCTTTAGACTTGCATGAAGACCTGCGATGGCGATGCTTTTGGATCGATGGAAGGCGCTAGTCTATCATGTATTTGGCGTTCACGACTGGGAGCAAGGCTCGTCGTTCACCAAATTCCATCGTTGCGTTTATATAGCAGAATATGATTTGTATGGAACGCCCTATCTGTTACGAAACACGGCCATAAAAGCTTTGGTGGATGACAACGACTTGCAACGCCAAATTTTCTGATGCTGCCACTTTCTGCAGACATCGCCATTAGAAAATTTCCATGCGGTTTTGCTCAAATATGTGCCTAAACATCTCCATTTCTCTGATCGATTGTGTCTAGCTATCTACAGGTCTAGGTATATACCGCTACAGTATTCACGGCTAACCAAAATATTGCGACCCCGCACAAGGCCAGTCGGAAAGGATGCTTTCTACGTTGGAGAAGCAGAAGAATGCTCCAGTCGCTAATATTCGTAGATTCACAACAGCTTAACCGCGCCAAAACGAAGACAGCCAGCTAACACAATTTTCTTTTTCAAAAAGTCCAAAATCAGCTGGGCAGTGTGTGAGCAAATTTCAAGTTGAGCTACAGCTCAATACCGAAACAGCAAGTACTCGTAGCAATAAGGAGTGAACTGTTTTTGTTTTTTTTCAACAAATACACATAACAAACGTTATCGAATATATCAAATCTTTGAAAATTTGGCCTTTTTGAGCTCGATAAATCCGTCGATAATCTTCTCTTTGCGGCGCCTTGCGTGATCGACTGCTAGATGACTAGTAGTCT
>JASANH010000369.1:0-26789 GCA_030248295.1 Mesodorylaimus sp. YZB2_4 | reverse complement strand
GGCCTGTCTGTTTCCTGTTATTGTGCCCCTGCCAGTGTCTCGTTGGGCTCGTTGGTGTGTGGCTGCTTTCAGTAAACGCACTTGTGGATATTGGTCTCTTGTTTTGGGTCGGGCCCAAGCCCTTACAACCTGACCCGATTTTGACTCGAAAGTACCCGACCCGACCCGATCCGGGGTCTAATTCCATTTAACCACGTCGGAACTGTGCTACGACGCATTGGCCTATTTTCCAGTCGCACACTTGCGCGAGGTAGGTGCAAATTCTGGTCCTAGCCTGGACGCGCATTCGGTACAGTATCAGGAGTTACAGAGATCTACTGCAATCAAAGTCTTCATCACGCGCCCCTGCATGAATTTTATTATAGCGCTGGTAATGAAGATACAGTTATTGTCTCTAACACGAGCACGATTTCAGCATTGTTGTCTTTCCATTGGTTAAGGCTACATTGTGGAACTTCTATCCTAGCTGATAACATAGTCATCACAAGCATGAAAGCAATTGATCTACTGTAGTGTTTGCAGAGAGCTGGTTAGTGCCGAGGTTCCAAGCCTGTGAACCGGAGTTGCAACCATGCCGGCAGGCGTAGGAGAGAATATGGCCGAGCAAAGTCGGCGGGGACCAAAACTCCGACCGTTCGGCGGAGACCAAAACCCGGAAACAAGTCTTGCGACTATGCGGTTGCACATTGAACCATCAACATCAGATGTTGATGTCTCCCAAGCTGGGGAGAGCGAATCACTCTCTTCGACTCACTAAGGCCCACCGGCAGAGGGTCACAGTGTTTAGCGTCGTTTGTTGCGTGATGCTATTGTGCGTATACAGTACACCTTACAGTCTACAAGGAAACTTCATTGACAGCAATTTGAAAAGCCATACCAACAGTGAGTGACGTATAGTTCACAGCTAGTTTGTATTGCCTTCATCACAGTCACGTGCGAAACACGCTTTGATTAGTTGCGTCCTGAAAGTTTGGAAGGTAGGAAGGTGGGCCAGTTTACTGATCTCGTCCACCTTATGCATCTCTGTGACATCATTTTGCTTTCCTGCCCAAAGACTAAAACTAAACCTGTCGTTTGCTCTTCGCAAATTCCACAATTCACACTCCCCTTCACCTTACAGTACTGTACGTGAAGTTTCGCATCTTTTAATATTCTGTGCAGTCTTTGTTCTCCGTCTCTCGCGGAGCGTGCATTGACGAATTACACTAACTTGGATGAATAACTTTAAAAATTGCCACTAACGCCCCATAAATTTAGAAACAAGTTTTCAAAGCATTAAATCGTAGCTCAGTTGTTTTCGAACCCACATAAACCAGTTTTCGAACCTCCTCACGTCCACCGTATCGTTCACGTAAGCGTATCAGAACTCTTATCAGACAGTCATCCGATCTTGAAATTTTTGACAGAATGCTATCTGGTGTGGTATGAGATAGTTCGAGTCTGAATAACGTTAAGACACAGACTTTCCAGCTTCTGGTATCTTTTCATCCTCTACACCTAATTTAAGTGGCGCGGCTTCCGCAGCTGAGCGTAAGAGCAGAAATGCGCTTCCCCCCGAAAAAGTCCATTATCAAAATCAGTCCAACTGCATATTGTACGTAGTTCTCACGTCAGCGCGTGTCGTGTGGTGCGTTACACTTTTTTCAGGACACGTTCCACGAACTCGACGGGAATCGGGTCGAAACCAAGAAAACTGTGCATGCTGATGGGACGAGAAGTTTTTGCGTTTGTGTTTTGCACGTTCACACATTTAGATCGCGGGGAACTGTTTGAGCGTATGGTTTTCACGGTTTACGGACTACTTACTTATTCCACGAGTTTTTGGCGGCATAGAGAGTTTGGATAACCAGTTCATCATGGTTTGCATGCCAGCATTGGATTTTATTGGACAGAAACAAAACAGATGAGAAATTTTTCGTTTCGGCTATTCTTTCTGGTTTTTATCAATCGTATACGGAGGATTGCGCCTATCTTGCAAACCGTCCGTGTAGCATTTTCAGATTGATTTTCATTGGCTTTTCTGACTCTTCACGTGATGCGAAATAATTTGATTGGGCGAATAACTTGAGGGCGGAGTAAAACTACCCGTACATCACTTTAGCCCCCTCCCAGCCTAAATTGAGTCGATCGTCGATCTTTGCTGTGTGCCTCCTTTCTTGATCAGTTTTTGCGGATTTCGTTTAACTTCGAATAATTAAAAAAAGCTTATTTTTCGAAGGAAGTCATGTGTAAGTACTGAAAATAGTGTTTTTTTGCGTTATAAAAATCGCGCAGATTTTCTTGAATCTTCTGAAGATTATTTGCATAGTTTGGCTTTTTGTTGTCCTCAAGCTGTGTATTTTTCTTTTTCTCCCGCTAACTAAATCAAAACTTTGCATAAATACAGCAGCTTCAACTGTAATGGCTTCTACAAAAATTTGGCGTTTGCTTTGACGGTAACACACAGGTGAGAATGCAGTGAGTACTTTTCGGTTAGGCTGGGGGTTAGCCACTTCCGTCTTAGAACTCGAACGGATTCGAATTACGACTACTATATCGGTTAATTGGTTCAATCCTAACGTAGCGTTTGGGTATTAGCTGGTCAAACTTCACTAATCGTGAGGTACATGTGTATTCCTCGACTTTGTGGATTCGCGACGGTTTTGTCGGGTCCCTGAACCCTGAGCAGGGTCAGAGATTTCGTTTCAGAATGGTCTCGCTAGACACTAATAATTCGAATACGGAATTTCACGATCACGCCCCCCCCCCCCATTTACAGAAGTGACTAGGTTGCCAGTCACACTGCCATTTGTTTTTTCAAGTAGATATGTAGTTCTGGTCTACAGTATGTACAGTACTATTCAAGAATTTAGTCTAAGATTTTTCTTACAAGCATCATTTTAGCCACTGGTAGAGACTCAGATTAAAAATAAGCATTTAAATGCTGTTCTTACATTGAGCGAGTTCGAGACAAAATTTCATCTAAAAAATAAGATATTTTCCCACAGTAAAGCATACTGTACTGCCGACTGCATGTTTGCAAAAAATTCTATTTTATTGAGGTTTAAGAGCAGTGAATATTAGAAAAAGCCGCTTATCAAGCTTTATGAGCAATTTCGTAATTTAAAAGCGTGCTCTGCTTTCGAAGCGACTCAAGCTATAAACCGCTTATTGACAGCCTTGGAGCACCAGTTTGAAATTTGCAGTGATATAAAGAAGAGAGTCTAGCACATTTGCTGCAAAGAGAACTTCCGTGTTCTGGATCCAGTTAGCTTGTAATAAACCCCACCGAAAAGCGTGGATAAAGCGTGGATTGCTGTCCTTCGGCTGGGACTCGAAGAAATCTTGAGGAACTTATGGCTTGAAATTTGTCTTGAGAGGAGAAACTAACAGTATCTGAGAGATTCACTGTAACAGGACATCCGAAACAAGGCCCAGAACGGGGCTAGTTCAAGAGTTGCTGCCCTAATTATACAGTATGCGCAAAGAAATGACGTTAATTTTCTTATTCTCCCAGCTGTTATTTCGTATTCAAAGAAACCTCGAAATTGAACGGCTTGTGGCTGTCTCTGCCAATGCAGAAACTTCTACTCGTACCTACTGTAAACGACCTGGACTAGAAGTTGAAACTAGCATCCTGGGTGGTCGAGAAAAGTAGATAGATGAGGCATTAGATCAGGGTGTGATCTTTCAGTTGTCTTCGAAGTTCGTCAGTGAAGTGTGCTGTATTCCTGCTGGTTTACACTGATTGTGAGCTTTTCGCACCACGAATCGCAGCCTCTCCTACCTCGCCGAGCCTCGGGTACGATGGATAGAGTCCAAATGCCAAGAACAGGGTGTCTTGCCCTTTGCCCTCCACTTCATCGAAAATATGACAGGTGCACTCGGGCTAGGTCATCACATCCACTGCCGCAGGGCATGGTGTGCAATGCCACCTTGTGTGAGGCGATTACGTGAGTGCTTACTCTTATTAACTCGGCTACTCTTTTTTTTTAAATTTTTGTAGGCCGAAGCCTGTTTTGCCTCTGGCCGGCCGGCAGTCAAACCTTTTAAGCAAGGCTGCGCGGGGACCGGCACGCACAGCAGCGTCCCTCTGCGTTGTCTCCACTAGGAGTACCTCCACACCAGGGCATCCTGGACTGGACACCGACTTCCTTAGACGTTGGGGTGGGCTGTGAACCCTGTCGGTGTCTGACGAGACTGTCTCCTCGTTTGGCTTCCGTCTCTTAACTCAGAGCACCCCGGGGGTACTGGGTGAGTCAGCTACGGCCTGTCGTGCAAGGTCAGCGAGGGTTTATGGGTGCAAGGTCGATACTGGGTGTGTCCAATGTTTTTTTTGTTGGACGAAATCGCGCCTGATCGATTTTAACTTCTGAAATGCCTGACTTCCACTGAAAGCTCCCAAGTTTCCTCTGATATCTCGCCTTTTTTGCGTTCGCGGATCAAGAATATTTCTAAGGCCGAAATTCAGAGAAAAGTTTTGCAGCATTGGATCACCTAAATTCTAGAAATGAGCGCGTCTGAAGTATTATTGGAAGACCAATATCGTTTTCGGTCATGATTGCACTTTCCTTGTTCGTAGATGTCCTTAGAATGTACTAAATCTTATAAGTTCTTCCAATTTAATCATACAAGTTATGGCATTCAAAACATTCCAGTTTTTACATCGGTTGACACCCAGTGCCGCTCTACAAACTGCGCTCTCGTTCTACCCTTGGAGTCTTCGCGGCACTCGACGCAATTATTCAAGTCGGGCCCCATTACAATACAGTACGAGTAACGTGTCTGCCGTGTGATTCCGTTCTACTCTAGTTTTCCTCGGTTTCTCTCGTCTAAAATGATTGTCAAAATGCGCAAGTTTTGGCAAAGGCTGCGCGATGCACGCCTCGACTTTCTTTCTCCTCTTGCCGATCAGGTTTTCCGGAGGATACCAGACCCATTAATAAGCTTCTGTTTTATCTTTTCGAACCCCCAATGCAAGGTGGAAGAGTCTTTTGATGGGTTTGCGCGAGAGGAGGAGTGCAATACTGGTGGTGGTAGTGTACGTGCAAGGTTCGTCTTCGGATGGTCACTCATTTATCCCACTGACACAGCACCGCGACCACTGTCACGCTCACGGTCAGTGTTTCTGTTCTAGACTTGGCAATTCCATGCTGCGTCTAAAATCACGCACACTGATGTCAGGCTCTGGTGTATCTCTCGGTTTCTACGTTTGCTTTCATACCGTGTTACCACGCGATGGTGCAGGCGGTTGTATTACTTCTTAGCGAGTGGCTGGGCTCGTCCCGGGCTCGATCCCTGGTGATGTAGGGCGGTTTGCGAACCATAAACCCTCGTTGACCTTACGCACCAGGCTGTGGGTGACTTACTTGGTACCCTATGGGTGCTCCGAGTGGATGTCGAACACCGACAGGGTTCGAAGCCCACTCGCCTTCGTCCGAAAAAGTTGGTGTCCATCGTGTGGAGGCGCTCCTGGTAGAATCGTACAGAGGAAGGCTGCCGTAAGAGCTAATCATCTCACTGCCTAGCTTATCATATCATGATTGATATCCAGCTATAAACTAACGGGTTGAAAGTCCCGCGGGGGAGCTGGGGCGCCGCGGGTCCCAACCCACAAAAGCTGTGGTCTGGGCCTAGCTAACGACACTAGTGGTTAGCGGTGACTGAAACATCAGATTTTGTCTCTCATCGGGGCGGGAGGCTCTCGAATCCAGGTCCCCTGGTCCCCACGAGGCGCGGCTAGGTATGGGTACCCCATGGGGTAACCACCGACGTCACGGAGTAACGATTAAGACGCGCTTGCCTGACCTGGATTGATCCTATTCGATGGCATGAGGTCAACGAACAAGCCTCTTAGCCCGCGGGAAAAGGGCCAAAATCAACCCCCTCGAGCGACCAGGATGGGTTAAAAAGATGTTGTCTCTCATAGTATTAACTGAGTGAAAGAGTTTCTATGTTGAAAATAAATGCTAATTAATGTTTGCTCAGGTAGTCAGTGAACCACAGTCGCACCATAACTATATCGGGACTGTGATTATTTTCCTTTCATTTCGTCCTCCTTCAGATCCCTTACCTTCCATCGCTTCGTGCAATTACGATATCTCACAGACCGGACAAGTCGCCCCCATGTCCCAATCGTCTCCGACATCAGACTGTCGCTTCGGTGGCTTATCAATCAATGCTGACCATGCCACATTGCCCACCGTTTATACATTTTCCCCGAACAAGGAATCTCGACGTCGATACAGCCCGGATATGCACTCTCACACAAATCCGTCCATGCCCGAGTATGGAAGTTCACCATTTCCATTACAAGCGGTGCATTCCATGCCGAACCTGCACGTTTCTTCCAAAGCTCATATGTGCGACCAGTGTTCAATGGTAAGTGCTTCACTGATGAATACATACTTGTAGAATGTACTTTACAGTAGTCTACTTCCAGTGTGCATTAGCCCTCTTTTTTGTCGACTGGTCATCTGTCATTTGCGCTTTTTCATCCGAGATCTCTCGCCATCTCTACTTGCGGAAGGCAGATAAAGAAGACTCTAGCTTGAGAACGCGCCTCATGCCACGATCGCATAACTAGGCTGTCCAAAAAGTCAACAAGTTTTACGTAACGTCGTCTCCCATGGTTACGTCACACTTCTTGAGCACCAGACAAGATTTGGGGAATGCGCAAAGGCGGCCGGTTTCATTCGTCTCGCTTGAGCAATCCCATTGGAAAAAGTGAAAACAATGGCCTGTCATAGCTTCGCCTTGAAATGCTCATAATTTATCGTTTCTTGAAGGCATTAGTTCGTACGGATTGATAAAGCATGGAGTGCCCGGCTGCGTGCAGAATGAGCAGGTTTCTGCGTTCGTGACGTCGCGATCCGGAGCCTTACTGTCAATGTCAATGAATTTGATTGATTTCTTAAAAAATTTGAAAACGACAAAATATTTTAGTTTTTCTAAGACGACGTCACTAGCGAGCCAGATAGCTTAGGGCATAGAATAATTGCCCTAACCTGGCTGCATATTCAATAAACTAAGCGCGCGCGGGATGGCAGATTTTTGATAGCGAACCGAAGTAGCCAACGGCTGTTATGACGAAATTCCACATACTTTACGTAGTCCCGCGGGTAGGAAAAAGTGGGAAATAGGAAAACAACTTTTTAACCTGGTCAGAAGGCAGTTGTTAGAAGTCAGTCAGAAAATGACTTTTCGAATATTTACGTCACGGGCAGATTACTCGCAGAAAAGTAATCACGGTTGACGTCTTTGGTGATCGAATGCGACTTTTCAAGTGAGCTCCTCAGCATCCACATTCGCATTTCTTCTCTACAATAGGCTTCGGGGAGGAAATCAGAAAAATATCGTATTCAGAACCACAGGCGAATTTATCAGAGGAAGTGTGCCAGCTGATGTCAGAGCTGAAAGTACAGTATTCTTTTACTGTAGGCACGTATCGTCTATGTTTGAGTTCTCGTATCGAAAACGCCGAAGCATTGTAGAGTCGCCAAGGAAAGTCAGTGCCTATGTTCCATTTTCTACGCTACAGCTACGCATCATTGGGAACGGGCACTCGTGTCGAAATAAAGACAGAAACGTATTGAGCGATCACATGGTAGAAATCAAGGATAGGGTACAACTCCCTTGGCTGTGAATTCTTCTACTCTTCTTTGTCTCTACACTGTCGTGTTCAAATCGGCAAGGTGTAGTTGGACGTTGAAGGCCAGGGAGCGCTGGGAATCAAAAAATTTGGCCGTGCGCATACCTGATGACCTGGTGATTTGGCAAAACATGAACATGAGCCTGATCAGGCTGCGATCGGATGCACTTTTGACACGATATAAGTACTCAGAAGTCGTGAAAATTTGAGTAAGTCTTTTCGAAGCGCATGTCTCGGGAACATCTGCGGATACTGTACAGCCATCTTCCACGGTCACTGCCATAAAACGGCGGAGAAGTGGCAATGATACATCTTTTTTCATACAGTAATGCTACTACGGGGCATAAAAATTGTCTACCGTCGATCATCACTTGTTATTTTCGAGGGGATATAAGATTTCAAAGGAATCCAACCAAGGCAACAAGTGGGGAAAAATAAAAGCCGGGATATGCATTACTTCGGTTCTCTTGCGAGAAGTACGAGTATATCTGCACCTGCCACAAGTGCCAAATCTGAATCAGTTTGATGGTCGTACAGCACAGATGCTGTAGTGACTGCAAAGCTTGGGTGGGTTCCTACAAAGGGGGCTATACTCGATTGTGAGCAGCTCTTTATTGGCTTACAGAACTTGACGAAAAGACGAACACACGAAAAGACGAGCTTATATAGGTTTCGTAGAGCATGCATAAATAGCATGACTCATTATTAGACGCAACAAATGTACGTGCCAGATAAAAATGAAGGCAACTTTTTCCAAATAACGTTAGCAATGCGCGGTAAATACGAAACTATAAAATTCCTGATCACAACATGACCTTATAATAATCTCCACATCTTTGCGCACCCGCAGCTTTTACTAGCGACGATGTCATAAGACCCCAGGGCCAGGATTCACCAAGTTAAAAGCAAGACAAGTCAAGCTCACAAGCTATAAGTCCACAAGCTCGCGTTTCGAAAAAGTGAGTGGTCCATTTGGTTTCAGTACTACGAGCAGTTTGGTTTCATGAACTTACAAGCTCTCAAAAAAAGTGGCCCCAGACTCGTAATTTGTGTTGAATTTTCCAGCAGTCAGAACGAGACTCGTAGGACTTGTAGCATCGCTGGTTTTCATTCATTTGCCCTACGTTTTCTTGATGGATTTCCTTTTTTAGTCTTTTGGCAGGCCAGTGATATGGCACGAAACCAGAATTTGTCTGCACTGCGAAAGGGGCCTAGCTTATCAAAGCACCTCGCGTCTTCCCAGCATCGACCCAATGATCCGGCCGAACCGATCCGCCGATCCCATCCCCTGGATCAGGCGGATTGGCAACTAAATTTCTTCGCGTTTTTTGTGCTGGAAAATGATAAAGTGTGGCATACTATGGGATTGGATTGGGATCCAGGCATAGGGTTGACTCGGTCGATGCTGGTTCTTCACCTTCTGAAAAATCAATGCGCTTCTGCCTCCTTCTTTCAGGCTCATTTTAAGTCCTGCCTCAATCTTTCACAAGTCACTCACTAGTCCTTTTTTTTACAAATACCACAAGCAAAACCGTGACAAACTTGTGGTGAAACGCTCTTGTTGCCCGTACTGTACTTGCTCATACTTGCAACGTCTTTCTCCTGGAAGGCTCACAGGTTCCTTATAACCAGGCACCTCTTACGCCTGCATTTCCAACTTCAGTCATTTTGTGGTGAAACGCGGACACTTATTAACAAAAGTCACTTGTGGCGCTTGTAACACTTGGAAGTGGCGGTAGGACGGGAGACCAGAGTCTTTGGGGAAAAACATACGCGAAAGAGTTTTCCAGCCGAAGCAGACTGCTGAAACATTAAACTGACAGGTGTGATGGCTCACCGGTTTGGGTAGAGTTTCGATCTCTGGAATGCTGGACACTGTCTCAACTATGCGACAGCTTGGAGGCGGAGCTCACATCAAACGCTCCTCACTTACTTGGATGTAGCTGTGAGCACATGTCATGTCATGTCATGTCATATTTAATCCATAGCCAAGCACAGGTGACTCGGACACCACGCGGGTTGCGAAATCGATCGCCAGCTGCTTGCGTGTCTGATCTTCAGTTTACTCATTTTTTCGATTATATTTTTGCCGGAGGGAATTATGATCGATTTGCTGTTTAGGGTATGATCGTTTAAAATAAGCTTGCAACAGTTTAAAAAGCTAATTATTGGAGGATATAGATTTAGAGTTTTTAGAGCCGTGTCAGCTTTGGGAAAACCAACGCAGCGTCCTGGGTTCAAAGTGACATTTGGGGCAAGACTTTGAGACTCTAAGCTACAAAGCGCCCGACTCGCTGGTCGACCAGTTCGTCAGCAGAAATTGTTGACATCCACAGGATACGGCTAACGATGTAAAAATAAAGTCGCGCACCTAAATTTTCCAATCACCAGATCTGGTCTTTCATACTTAATACCTGGGTCTTAATTTTTTTTTTTGAGAGGAGTGCCTTTTACAGCGTGGCTGAAATCTGTCTCGCATTTTCGTTTTCTTTTTTCCTTGGAATGCTCCATTTCTGGTGCTGCTCAGAAAGCTCATTTCAGAGACTCGAAGACGCTTTGATTCGGTTTTGTACAATTTGTTTTACTGCCAGCCAGAGTCCTGCATGGGTACCCGAACCCGTACCCATACCAGTACCCGGCGGGTTTGGGTAAGGGTCGCCGGGTGCGGGTATCCCTACTGCTGATATCCCTGTCCATATCTATATCTAATCGATATCGAAATCATATCCATATCTACTATCTGTTTCCTTTGGGAATGTACACGCGGGACGTGAAGAGCGTGTAGATTCTCAAAGAAAACAGGTTCTATATTATATCTTTTCGCGATATTGATGAAAAAATAAGGATATTGAAGGGTTTTTGAAATTTGAAAATGGCCGTTTACTGCAAAAAAACCTAGTTTATGTCGAAAAGCCGCCAAGGCTTTATCCATGGTGGACGTCAAGACCCCCCACTGGTGGGTGTCACATGACACGACACGACTGACTGACTGACTTCTTGATTATCTTTCAAAGCTTCTATCAAAGCAGCGACAAGAAATTTAAAAAACAAAGATAAAAGGATGCTGTAAAAGCTGGATTTAAGTGAAAATTTCTGGGAGATAAAACTACAGTAGAGCATCTTCAATAAGAAAACTTTGAAACAAGGTAGAAGAAAAGATGACAGAGTATTTCTGAGCTTCTACGAGGGGGCCGAGGGAAAATAAGGGTCCATACTTGTATATGACAGATATGCACCAGTGACCTTGACCCTTTCCAGGATCCAAGTCACTTTCACTCTTGGGTCAGCGGGTCCTTAGATTAGGACAGCAGTGTCGCTTTTATGCAGGATAGCACTTTCTTGTATGCATTCCTGCGACTCACGATAAGATACGTCTCATTTAATTTTGAAACTGGCTTTTGTACACAAACTAGCTTATTTTACCTGCAGTAGGTGTTGCTGACTTCTCCAGACAAGCTACACTAGCGCTCAAAAGAAAGCATGTTGAACACTCCTTATCGAGTTCAGCTTGGTTACTCTCTCCAACATGAATGCAGTTTCATGCAGGGTTCTAGATTGTCAGGTTGTGTAAGCTCCAGGCTTTTAAGTTTAAATTGAGTTTAAATTGGTCAATTTTCAAAGGAACAAGAAAGCCAATGCATTACTCAAAATGGACATTTTTCAGGCTTTTAGCGATAAAGCATTTGGCTCAGATTACTGCTCTAAGAAGTCTTTTATCTCGCGATACTGAATAAACTTTTGAATGAAAATTGAACAAGTCTCGTCGAAAACTCTGGCTTTCTGAAGTTATTTTCATGAATTGATTAATGTTCTGTTTTTATACTCCATTCGAACATTTATCGAAAAAGCGGGCGTGGGTATTTTTTTTTAAATTACGGGTACGGGTATGGGTGCGGGTGCACAGGTCGTCTAGCAGGTACGGGTAGGGTACGATTTTCATACCCGTGCAGAACCCTGCTGCCAGCTGAGTAATATTAAGACGAAGTTTCCCGCTTTCCTATTTTTGGAGCTTGTCTGTAACTTCGGTAGCCAAGAATCAGGCGGCAAGTGGAATCTATGCATCATTTACTTCCTGACAGTTACAGGAAATGCTGCAAGGTTGTCGAACAAAGGGTCTTCGTATCAGCTCGAATTATTTGTAACTTACGTAGTTTTCCATGATTTCTGCGTCTTTGCAAAAAAAGGTTTCAGAAATAACTTTCACATTGATTTTACAGTTTGCTGTGCGAGCTGATAAGAGTTCACCCTAATTACTGAGATATTTTTCAGAGTTTTGGTACCAAGCTCGAATTAAAAAAGCATTTACGAACTCACGAAAATTTTCGAAAGCCTCACAAGTGCCCTCATTGCCAAAAATCATTTTCGAGCACTAGTTATTTGACTCAACATATGCGAATACACCTGCAGATACGACCCTTTGGTCCATGCGACTACTGCGGAAAGAAAGTGAGTCCTCGCTGAATGTTTAATAGTAAAAAATGAGACATGATATAACAGAACTTTTTAAACTTCTTTTTGTCGATCGGCAATCATGTTGTTGGAAGTAAGGCGACAAAATGCGGGTAGGATCGCATTTAGACAATCAATATTACGTAATTGTAATACGCTCGAATGATTTAGGCATCCTATATGCAGGAGACAGCACTTCCCATTTGCACCAAAATTCATGCGGCTTGTCATAAGCTGTCGCCTGAGTATCACCAGTCTCGTGTGTGCATTTCCAAAGGAGCAAGAAAACAAAAAAATTTTTGAAAACGTACTGGCCAACGTACTGTGCACGATTAATGATGACATGATTTTACTTGAAATAAATCATGCCTAATTTCAGTAATTTTTCAGTTTTCTTGTTTCTTCGGAAATGTCGCGCAAGGATGTCCCGATTTTAGCTGATGTGTGTCCGTTCCCCATTAGTAGCCCATATCACATCGTCAGGGTCACATGTTGTATTGTATTGTATTGTTGCGCATAAACTCAAATCTGTTTATGAAGGGGGAATAAAAAAGCTGGAAAATTATAAAATTGCGGTAAAGGTATGCAGTCTCCTCCTGATATACTGTATAGGTTCAACTCCTTGATGCAACGCAAAGTGATTGTATCCTGCAACAATAAATATACTCGTATCAGCATGCTTAGACCATCAACCAGACGCTTATGCTAAAGGACGATTTTTGCCGGCTAATAACTCGAGAACGGTTCGACGAAAGTTTTTGATTTTTTCACACATAGCAGAATCGGCCGAATCTACAATCATGCCAATTTTTATCAAAATCCGTCTGGCCGTTGTCGAGTTCCAGAATACGCGATTTCTTGTTCAGAGAGGAGGAGAAGGAGGAAGAGGAGGATAAAGATCAGGCTAGCGCAACAACCAGAGGTCGTACAGGTGGAAATGTTAGTTTTTCTGAAAGCTTGCGCCTTTAGAATCTGCCTTTTGGCATTCGTTTTTAAAAACCTTAAGTTTCTGAAAAGCTTTTCAAGAAAATAATCACTTTTCTGGCTTTTACAATTCGTCGCTCGTCAACACATTTTGATAAAATTTGGCTCGGATCTGACCTTTCTTGCAAAGGAGGTCTTTAGAAACTTAAACTGAACGGGTTGGGGCGCAGCGTCATTGATTGCCTAGGCTCAGCGCGCTCTTACGAAGATGGGTTTGATGTACACCAATAAATAAACCGATCAGAAATTAAAAATATGTGAAACGAGTATAAATGATGTGGGAAGAGGTGCAATGGGAAGGACATGTTTTATTCGATGTGAAGTAATATTGCTGAGCAAAATTAGAGCTAATAACAACCTGATAAAACTTGCCAATCCTGAGTGTTCCATTTAAGCTTCTGATGGAATGCTCTGAGGATATAGAAGTTAAGACCGCCCCGAGCATGAGCTAGTTCTCGTTAGGCTGGCTTTGGCTTCGATAGGTTGTCTTTTTTTAGTTCCATTTGTTCCCTGTGTCTGCTTGCCTTCTCGTAATGTCAGACTCGTAAGGTCAGTAATGCCAGCAACTAACTAACAATGAGATCAAGCTCTACTACGCCTAGCCAGAGAATCAGACTCTCCTAGCCCACTTTGTGGACCAGAGCACAGGATTACATGATCCTCTGCTTGTTGCCACAATTACCCGTTGTGTTGATATTCATGCAGAAAAAGCAGCTTCTGCTCAGACATTTTCCCTTAACTGTGGTTGCGCTTAGCAGTGGCCGAGTAGACCAGGCAACCCAAGGCCTGGTTCCACTCTGTGCATTGGCTGGTCTAAAAGTTTCGAGTCTCTCCCAAAAGACTTCTTTGGAAATAGTCCACCCATGTCCAGCTCCTTGCACATGCAAACCGTTGACCCAAGCATCGATTTATTCATGGATTCATTCGCGATTCATGTAAATTGAATCAGGCCATAGAAACAATATGGAATTTAAGCCATGCGAAAGTTTTCCGCATCAACTATAAGTACGGTGGAGCTGTGAATGTTTCTCCAAAACCTCGCCTTAAAATGCCTATTGACGCCAAAACCCCCTGGAACCCCTAGACGCCTGCAATTGGTCATTAGTCTTCTGCCTCCTGTCTCAACATGTCACTAGAGTCCTAGTAAATATCAAGACACAGATCATAAAAAAGAGATGCAAGATTATTTAAATTATGCGAACCGCCAATCCCCCCTCTCGTACTCCACATATTTCGCATTTACTAACATACATATTCGCGAAGGGAACCAACACAATCCTTGATAGTATTGTAATAGGTGCCTTCAGTGGTTATCCTATTTGCATAAGACATCTAGTGTGCACAAGAGGCACAGCCTATTTGTCAGACATCTAGTGTGCACAAGAGGCACAGCCTATTTGTCAGACATCTAGTGTGCACAAGAGGCACAGACTATTTGTCAGACATCTAGTGTGCACACGAGGCACAGACTATTTGTCTCCCTCCTCCCTGGTCAGGGCCGAGCGAGGCCAAGAGGCCGAGCTGACTGGTTTTCCTAACATGCGAGGGATTGATAGGACTAGTTCCTGGACCCCGAGCACCGCCTATATAAAGGCTCTGCTCCTGGCCTGGCGAGATCAGTTCGATCAGTGAGACTCCTCGACGACCTGACGATTGTAGCCGGCTCTTCCGATCCTACGTGAGTCCCCCTAGTCCGGCGCAGTGGACTCTTGCAATAAACTACATCGGTACTTGGGCTGCGTGGCTTGATTCGAACCTCTACACCATGAAATCCTTGGCTTGCCCTAGGACCAACTAGGGCTGACCAGCGGATGGCCCAAGTCAGGAACAGTACCACGCAGTCCACGGACACCTTGTAATATAGTTTATTGGTCACCACACCACAAGGGCCGTGTAGACTCACAATTCGGGGAGCAGCCGCACGTGTCGGCCGTCAAAGGGGTTCTGACGGGCCTGAGCCCGAAGTGCTCACAGAGCAGTTCAGATCAGGTGATCCAGACTAGTTCTCAACCGATGTCTGCAATCAGACCAGCCACTCGACCTCAACCTCGCTCTCGGTCTCGTGCTGGCCCTGACAAAGGAGAGGCGGACCGGTTCCCTGAACCAGTACACACATAGGCCGGAGGACATAACACATGCCTAGTCCATGCCTATTACAACCATAGCGCAGTTGGTTCAGTGTGCAAGCACGAGAACCCGACTGTTTCAGTATCGTGCCAGCACTCTGACTCTGTAGCCTTCTGAAGTTTCATTTGCTTTTCGTCAAGTAAGTGCACAGATATTGGTTGTCGACGTGAGATGGAGTAGCCTCACCAGAACTTCGGCCCCCTCCTCGTTTTCTTTTTGCTACAACAGATGGCAGCGGCAAAGTCAGGAACAAAAAAACCTTTTGTTTTATATGATAGATGCATTATCATTGCTTCTAGGGGCTTTTCTGCGTCATTGACCCGTTACTCGATAAAATCGCAGTTTTACCTATTGTTCAGCCCGAAATCAAACACTGGGAACATCGCTCTATTTGTACTGTATATGACCATTGTGGACTAACTGCCATTTTGTTTCAGTTCACTCAGCTATCTCACCTGCAGCAACATGTTCGTACTCACACAGGCAAGTCGTGATGCTCTTTTCAAAATTGTTGCCACCAGTTTTCAATTTTGATTCCTTTTTAGGAGAGAAGCCGTACAAGTGCCCTGTTCCTGGATGTGGTAAGGATTTCACTCAACTCTCCAACTTGCAAAACCACTCGCGATGCCACGAAAGCGAGAAGCCATTCAAGTGCAACAGGTAAGGCTTAGGGCAAAAAAGAATGAAGGAGCAATACGTCGTGAAGGCTAGTTGAGTTATCACCCGGAAATTTTCCTGTTTCAGCTGCTACAAAAGCTTCTTGAGTGAGAAGGAGCTGATTGAGCACATACCATTACACAAGAAATCGAAACACTTGCGGGTCCATGTCTGCTCCTATTGCGGCAAGTCGTACGCATTGGCTACCTATTTGATAAAACATATGGCCAAGCACACCTATCGTCAGCCTGCTGTGCAAGAGCCCGAAGTGACATCGAGCAGTTGTAAGAAGACTCAACAGAAACTGGACGGCGCATGTTCCAACAATGTGGACGCGAGCTCAAGTGATTTTTCGTGGACGATGGTACAAGATCAGAAGCCTCATCATGAAACATCGCCAACGTGGAACAGCTTTGCGAGCTGTACATCGTCTTTGGCATCTGGTGAGCGTGTGTGGGATTCTATCTACTAGATTAGGAAGTTACTCTGGATTTATATTGGCCATCAAGTGCTTGATCCAATAATTTGCAGAGAGATTCTTCGCGTTGGAATAGGCTACAATGTTTGGTTTTGTTTCGACTGGCAATGTTCCCTCGTTTAGGTCCAGATGGGAGGAGGGCATTTTCTCATCGTTAAAATTTTCGAGGATGAACTTCAATAAATTTCTTTCGTTTTTGAGCACTCTCTCCTGCATAAAGCAAAAGACGGAATAAGTATGGATCATTATTTCCAGTGAGCGTTCTTGGAATAATGCTGAATCGGGTGCAGGAAGCCCAGGCACAAAAATCAATAACTCTAATGATTGATTTCAAACTAACGAAGCGTAACCACGGCAGACTTAATCCTTATTTATAAGATTAATAAGATAATTTCGACTTTTTTCAATAATTGAGGTAGCAGTCCAAAATTTTGGCTATATCCAGCAAACAGTGCTGAATCTGGATGTCATACTCTTTTTTCGAAATTCCGACATCGATTCTACTGTGCAATGCACTTATTGTTAGTCTTACGACTGGCATCTGTGAATAGGGATGTTTATTTCAGGCTCATCGGCACCACGTTACTGCCACGAGCAGGCACAGCTGCAACCTTGCAAATACGCCTCGTCGCAACACCCATCAATCACTTCAATACACTGCTATTTGACTCAACCATTGGTGGATAGCAGTCGCACAGAAAGAGGCACGGATTCCAACATGACGGGCTCTCATCACGAAAATCCCACATCCACTTCCGTCAACACTTCAACCTTTCCATATTTTTGTTACGACAATTTGAAGTTCGACGCTGGTCATCACGGATACACTCCAATGAGGTAAGAATGGTTGGCGTGAGTACGCATGGTCTGCTGCCCTGAGCACCCCCAAATGTGCGAAACTCATGTTTGAAGTCATATTCTTCAACAAATAGGACTGCCCTGCGGTGCTTGAGAAGCGGTCTTCTCTTATCCCACTCTTGGTTTCTGATTCAAATTCTGGCAGAGGACAGCCCCTGAACTGGAGAAAGATATGTGGCCTATTACTTAGGTACTGTCTGCGCGTAAGATTCGATGCGCGTGCGGAATGAACAAACCTTCCTCTCCACTTTTTCGAGGATATACTCGTGTGGGAAAAGCAATACCAGTGTTTGCAGTGTTCGGCGTTTTTCCGATTAACATCGCTCGCTCAAAGTTTGACTTTGAAATACAGAAGATACGATACATCTCTGGACTGGTGACCAATTTCGATGCGATTTCTAATCCTGAAGGAGGGGGTCTAAAACTTTGACGCTTCAGTTGTCAATATTTTCTTTTCTGAAATCGGTAATTTTATGATTTAGTGCTTCATACGGCTCCTACACGTCGTTTGACGACACACGGTATTACGTCAATCAATAAAAGTGTATTGAGTGGTTGAACCAGAAAAGTGAAATTATCAGATATATTTTGGATGTAGTTAGTTTTTTCAAGGTGCTCGAAGTATTTTAGTTATGTGACAGATTATTTTACTCGGTTTGAATTGCCAATGCTGGCAGGCCCTAAAATTTGGTTTTGCTCATCTCCTTCATGGCATGTTTTATGAGCTGCGAGATTCAGGTTCTGGTGAAGGGTCGAAAAATATACAGTGTTTTGCCAATATGTTCAGATAATCGTGTGTATGATTCATGCATTTTTAAGTTCTTGTAAAGATGGATATAGCGGATAAGATGGATATTGCAGCCACTGTGATTGTGCTTGTAGCGTGTTGTGGTCTTCGCTCAGCAACAAGTACTCTAGGAGACGCGATGAGTCAGAAATGGGACGCGGCCATTTTAGGGCAACTGGCAATGCAAAAAGTATCTAAAATGTCGCATCCCAAGCTTATTTGGCGTACTCTATCGAACAATACTTTGAACTTGGCATACAGTGGTGCAGTCGAAAGTGAAATACCCACTCGTTTTCAGTCACGCGCAAAGCCTTCAACAAGACACTTGACATGGGGCCATTGTGGCTGCTGATGTTCCTTTAGACTTGACTTGATCTCGCGGCAATGATGCAGTCAGTATCCTGCATCGGCTTGTCCTCTGCAGCCTTCTGGCATATTGGCCGTTGTCTGATGCAGGACGAAGTCACTGCTACTGTTGCTATCTTTCGGGCACAGAAGGGATCTGGTAAAATGGGGTGTCCGACAAGGAGTTTGGCTTTTGATAACACGGTATTTGCGTTTGTATTATAGTTTTGCTCTGTCCAATATTTAAAGTGGTATGAGCCGCTTATTTTAAAACGGGTGCGTCTTATGAAAAAAATTGCCTGGAAACCTGAAATTTGAGAAGCGAGTTAAGAGATGCGAAAGAAGAGATCTGACCCTGAGATGCACCCCACCGGCCTCGTGGCCTGGTGGGTTAGGCGTCTGCCTCTCACGCCAGGTGCGCAGTTACGGGCGAGTGTTCGACTCGCGGGCCGGTAAATCATTTCGTGTAAAATGTGTCCCTTCACCCTCGAGTGCGCATAAGCGTTTGGTGATGTGGTAAAACATGAACATGAACATGATGCACGATGAAATCATGACTGGTTATGACAAGGATGCTCTAATTTAGTGCGGCCGAGTACTAGACTACAGCCTCACCAACAATAAAGGAGATGTCGAGCTGGACCCAAAAGAAATGTAGAGTATGTATAGACCAGTCAAGCCCCTTAATAAATATCTGCATTATTGGCACATTAGGTCTTTAAGGCTTCTTTTTTCACATCAGTGCCAGTATTGAATTCCTGTCGCTCATCTGAAAGCAGTCTACTCGCACTCGTCTACTTGCACTGGTCAGTCTTGCCAGGACTTTGGGTGCTTAGACTGGGGGCTAAGTTTGGTGAGAAGGCAAAACTCAGAACAGAAGAGCCCTTTGTTAACACCTTCCGCTTTGGGAAGCATCTCGTTAAATCACGACGTCTTTGTTCGCCTGTTGTGTTTGTGCACAAGGACGCACTCCCCAGTGTTAGACGCCTTGTTGCGGAGGGCAGTCGGTCGTCTGAAGATGTATCAACAAACATCGCTGGCTGTATCCGCAATTGGAATAGTGTCCAACACACTGATGACTGCTTGGCTTGCAAGACGTCGTATGGGCACGACAGTCAACCGGTTGCTGGCCCTGGTCACATTGGCGGACGCTGTGCTCATGTCGCTCTACTTAATTTACGTGGTCCACTTTGAATTGGGAGATTCAAGACGATGTCCCGTTGACCTTCTGACCGTGCCCTGGGTCACATTCCAACTGATCTACGCCAGCGCCAGTGTCTATCTCAGAGCATTCACGATTTGGCTCTCGGTCGCCATCGCTGTTTACAGGAAAATGGTTTTATCGACAAAAGTGCCTTTGCACCAAGAAAACGTCAGTTACGCCCTGAAACTCGCTGCAGGAGTAGCTGCATCTGTTTTCGTCGTGTGCATTCCCATTTTTGTGCAGTATTCTGTTAAGGAAGGCCCACCAGCCCCGGGATATGACACCCTTTGTCCAAGAAACCACAGCGCCTACTACGTGTTGCAACATCCTGGATTCGTTCTGTGGAATGACGAGTTCTTGGTGAAAATGGCGTTTTGGGTGAACGGATCCATGCTGAAACTGGTCCCATGCCTGCTTCTATCATATTTCTCCATGAACGTGGTTGTGTTGATGTACATGCGGCACAGGAAGAGGCAAAGAAGCCTGTTCCGAAATAATGCCCTCGTCAACAACATGAAGGATCAAATAAGCGGTGGTTCGATTAGCACTGGACACAAAAGCACGCACATACCAGGCTCCCTTATCCTGGTTATTATTCTGTCCACCACAGTTTTGTGCGAATTGCCCAACACCACACTGTCGGTTATGACGGGCATTTGGCCCCATGCTTTCATGAAAACTTATTTGAGCTTGTCGAGTGCGATGGACCTTCTGTCCTTGTTCAGTTGTACTACCACATCCATTTTGTATTTTGTCATGAGCCGAGTGCTGAGGGAGTCGTTCAGTCGTGCAGTTGTTAAGTGCTGTTCACAATCTCTCGGTCTGGTCGGCAAACGAGACAACATCGAGAAGCCGGAAACCTTGGACACTGTATGATTCAATTTCTCTGAAGCAAAGTAGCGTTGCATTTGTGCGCGTTCCCTATTTTGGCTAGGTACTAGTAGTTTGGTTTCCGTTTTTTATACACATTGTCATTTTCTTTGCTCAGGAATAAAACCTCAAGCAGTCATGCAAAAATGACGAGAAGGTGCCAGTGTTAGAACACATTCATCATCAGTCTAACAGTTGCTGATAGTATCGATTGTCTTGCGTGAAGGCCTGACTATGGCGGGAAGGAAGGTCCGTCACACAAACTGCTTGTGATTTGTTTGGTTCACCTAACTAGAACAAAATTGAAAGGAAGTTTAATGGGCCTTGATGACATTATCGTGACATTTTCGACTAAACTTGGCACTATTATGTGCGCATAGGTGCACGAAACAAGCTTAAAAGCTCGGATTCAAAGAGGATATCCGGGACTCTATGAGATTTCGTGTGAGGTTCATGCTACAGTAGAGGATCAGCGACTCCAATATGCCAAAACGTCCACATGTGATGACTCCTTCCTGTCATATGGAAAGGCTCTCCAAAAGATCTTATGGATTAAGCTTCGCATTTGAAACACTGAGTACAGCTGAGCTAATCTCAGTTGACCTTCGCCTCATCGCAAAATAAATGCTTGTGAGCGAAGTTTCCGGGACAACAAGATTTTTGGCGTTTACGGCGCTGAATTAAGTAGGAAAAGAACTGAAGCAGCAAACGGTAAGCTCATTGTCATTTGTGGTAAAGGTGTCTAAGAATTTGTTACAGCTTCAAGTTTTTTACAAAAATACTGCACCGCATGAGAATGTGCAGTATGTACAGTGAACGTAGTGTAGTGCCGTTTGTGCAATGCCTTTGTCCAAAGCAAAACACTTTTGCCAAAAAGTAGCTCGGCTGGTCAGCATTGACGCAGGTACTCTTGTAACATTGAAAGAGTGCTAGAGCGTAAAACTCAAACAAAGTAAACTTCCCTCTTTCGAGCTAATAAAGCGCTATTCGCCCTAAAATAGAAGACAGCAGCAGAACAATATCATACGACAGGGTTTTTATGGATCAAGGGGCACAAAAGACGTGTAGAGCGAGAGAGAAAATGCTCACAGAGTGTGTGGGCATCAGTATGGGATGATGATTGATGACAAAACTCCAATGTCATACTCGCACGAGTATAAAATCACTCATTTCGGTCCCACTCAAGTGGATATTACGGCCACGTATATATTTCTCATGATTCCAGGGACCTATGTATGTTTTCGCGAAACCGTTCTAATCTCTTGTTGTTAAAATAGTCTCTCCTGAATGCATGTTTAGAAATTTTCTTTGGAAAAACCTAGTTACCCAGAAAAGATTGGAGTATAGTGCGTCTAGATTCAAAATTTCGCCTTCTAGCACTTACAAATTAGTTGACGCAATCGCCCAACAGGTCAGGTACTGGTAATCGATCACTGTAATCCTGAAGGTACCAAAAACGCATGTCATATAACATGAATATCTGCTAGCTACGTTTACAGTACTCCAGGCGCCAAAAAGTCACACTCGGGCGAAGTGGCAGTGTCGCGACGGAGCGCGATGGATTTCAAGGCTCACATTACTGCCCAGGAGAAGCATCGTCGATTTGTGACTTTACGATGTGATTCTTTCCTTTTTATGCTTAGTTCGCTTTTCTGTGGCTCATTCTTCGTTCTGTCTCCGACCATAGTGGTCGCCTGTTTATCTTTGTCCGTAAAAGACAGTGTAACGAAGCTTCTTTAAACTCAGTCTCCCATCGTCGGCCGACCAGAGCAGCCGGTCCGCTCATCTCTCTTCTACTCTACGCTTCCACAACGCTCCTCGCTACAGGCACTTACACAACGTTAGAGCTTTTCCAGAAAACTTGCGTGGTGTCGGGTGACTGCTAACGAACTGAGGAAGCTCAAGAATCATCAGACTGCGAAATCGAATGCAATATAAATGTAGGGAGTCAAAAAATGCAGGAATAGCAGCCATGCGTAATTTTGGTTTTAAATTTTTAAAAAGTAGAAAAGTAAGAAGGGGGAAAAAAAAAAAAATAGGAGTGAGCGAGAAAGAGAAAAAAAGATGATATGAATAATTTTAATTATATTGTTCTGGAAGTGTGAGAAGGATTTGTTAATATAGAATAAAAAAGTGCAAGGGTTGGTGAGGAAGATGTTACGGTGAAGAAGATTTGTTAAATAGGGAAAATGTTAAATATTAAAAGAGGGGTAGGTTTAGGGAGGTTTTAAGAAGAAGAAGATTATAAAATAAAAGAGGGGGGTATTAAAAAAGAGGGGAGAGGGGTAAAAAGAGAAAGAAGGGGGGGTGGGATTTTTAAAAAGTCAAAAGAAGAGGGGAAAAAAAAAAAATAAAAAAAAAATTTTATTATAATAAAAGTCCGGGACATATAGTCTAAATATCGTTTTTTACTGTCAAAACCATGTTCACTCGAATAAATTGATACAATTTATCATGACTGGAGCTCGTGTTCGAGTATGCAAGAATCGCGAGGTGCGTTTCTTGCAGACAATGCAAGAATGTGTTGAGGGCTGGGTGAGCGTTTTTGAAGTCGTGGTTCATTCTGCTATTCCAGCCCTGGTTGTTCGTCCTTGGACCCAGCCTGCCCACCCACCGAGGGGATATAATGCTGAGGCACAAATAAAAATGATTAGCCTTAGTTTAACTTTTGCAAACAAGCATGTTAAGATTTCCGTGAATTGTGTCCATCTTTCGCAACAAAGTCCGGAAAATTTTCCAAAGAAAAGCAACGCGGCGCCGCTGTTACATCCAATGTAGTACAGTGTGCACAATTTCCGATAAACTTTCAGAACAGAAAATGTACTTGCGCATCATAGTTTGTATACTGTAGATGACCATTGGTCGGCAGCCTAGGACGTGTTTGACCTCTCCCGTGTCCTTAAACATTAGTCGGCAACCCTGGACGGTCGGCAAGGCTGGACAATCAGCAACCGTGGACATACGGCAACCTAGAACATATTCAGTACATGCAGGGTGCGGCATATACTGTATTCGGTCCCAGCATAAAAAGTGGTCAGCTGCGGTAGGGAAATTTTTATTTTTGATGAGAAAACCTTTTTTCATCTTCACTCCGTCTTTTTGATCAGTTGCACGCGCACCTTCAAGATTTTTTTGTCTTCTCTTCTCCTCAGTCGTTCGTTAGCGATAGAGCAATTTTGGTTTTGTTTTGGAATTTCACAGCATGCTTCAATTGCTTGGGCAAGGAATATTGACTGGAAGGCCACAGTTCTAGTCCGACTGATAACGGCAGTTTAGTAAGTCCGTCGCTGGCCTTGCACACCTGCTCTGGGCGACTCACTGGGTACCGTCAAAAGGTGGACGCCGATTGAGTAGAGGATCAGGACGCTGGTTCTCGAACACCAGTCGGGAAGGTCCCTCCCTTCTCAGCCAGTATCATCCTGGGATGCTGGCGCTGGCACAGAGTGCCCTTGTGTACAGGTGCTCCCACTGGAGAGTCTGCCGTGAGAGCTGGTCATCTCACGGTCACGCTTATCATATCGAGACTGCAGGGTGGGAAGTTCTGCGGGGACTCCGCAACTGAGAGAACGCTAAGTTGTCCAGTGGGGTGGTGACCATTCCCAACAGGTGACATGCGAAAGGGAAAAAGTGGGAAGCGGTGCCTCAGTTAATCAAGGAGTTGGTACCGCATTGCTAGGGCCAGCAACGCTGACTGGGAGACCACAGTTCACAACTTCTTACAGAGCTCGATCCATCATGGAAGGTATGACCACAAGCACCTCTTGTAATAGCTGCCTCAGAACAGCTATTTGCATAATACATTGTGATGTAAAGCATTGGTATTTTGTATTCTTGCCAAGTATATTTTCACGCCACGCTTACGCACCGCTTATGATTAGGCTACCGCAAAGGTTACTTCTACGAGAATGTTACCAGCTTCTAGCACTAGCGCAGCGCACCTACGGCTCACTTGCTCTGCTTGTTACAGACTAGTAAAGTAGTTTTCTCTGCTCGGGTCTTTAACATAACATACATCTAGTGTGCACCGAAATGCAGACTTTTTTTAATTTTTCCTCTCCGGGCTGGAGCGAGACCGAGGTTGAGCTCGACTGGTTTTCATGTTGTTCTGAGAGATTGGCACGACTAGTTCCTGGATGAGGATCGTCTATATAAAGGCCCTCCTCAATCGGCCCGTCAGATGACCCCTCTCTTCCAACCGACGAGTTTAGCCGACCCTACTCTGCGTGAGTCCTAGTGGTGTTGGCGTAGTGGCTTTGGTAGAATAAACTAACGTCGACACTCAGGCTGCGTGATTGTGATCGTACCTCACTACCCAACACCGTCGCCCGGCAGTCCCGCATGGAATGAAATATACGCGTACCCCGCAGAGTGTAATCTTTGTGTAGGAATTCGCACCATCACAAATATCACTATAACGCGTTTACTTGTTGGCCAATTTCATGCCTACAATTTCAATATACTCGGACAGTTTATCCCATTCCTCTTTCTTTTCTGGCCGACTTCTGCCTTCTCTGAAAACCAATTCTTTCCTCTTCGTTATCAATCCTCTTGCAGCCGCGTACCACAAAGCCCCCACATATTCTGGTATGCCTTCCTTCCGTACAACATTCTCATAAACCAGTCGAAAAATCACTGCGAACCGTTCGGCTTCCTCTTCGTTATCGACACTCCAAAATGCCCCCGCCAACCATGCTATTAAATTATACCGATAGGAAAAATCTGGCGCCACAGATTCGATTCGACATATCGCCTCTAAAATTCTTAGCACTTGCTCCTTCGATGCAGATTCCACTCCACTATTGAACGACACCCAATCATGAAAAGCTAAAAGTTGACGAAACACATCGCGTCGCTCGCAAATATGATAATCCACATTCTCGCGCATGCTATCAGCCAAAAGTTTTAAAATCCAGAAACGATCTTGTGAATCAGCGCTTTGAAATAACTTATAAAACTCGGGAACATCGCCAAAATCTAACCGCGGTTTCAAAAGTAAATAAGCGTGTATTGTCGAATAAAGTGAGTCCCAAGGCATGGCTGTCAATTGAACAGCGCGAGATAAAAATGTGGTACTAAGCGAGGGAAGACGAGCTATTGGTTTGGTTATACTTTGTCGAAGCAAGTTGAGGATGTAGACGATTTGAGGTTTTTCTCGAAAATTTTTTTTCGAAGAGGCCGGTGATCGCAGATGTTCCCGCAATCGATATAATACCGTATATGCTGCTCCGCGAAGTACAGGATCGTGCAGAGATAAGCACGCGATGGTATAACCAAGACACGATCGATCAATCGAAAAATGACGGATGTCCATCACCGAATCGGGACCTAATAAACTGACGAAAAGTGGCAGAAGAAAACGTGGATCGAAGCAGTTTTCCAACTTCTTGCCAAAAAATTCTTTATTGTGGGTAATCTAAAAAAACAGAGACCTCGTAATTAAAAATATTTAGAATGCGGAAAAGCCCCGCATACCTCCAGTGGCAAATGATTAGTTGCCCATTTCATTGTTTTCGGATCCAAACATTCCAATATTTCGTTAGCTGTTGGCCGATTCCACAAGGATGGTCCCATCGTTTTTAGTGTTGCATATTTTTCTAAGCCAACTTTACCCCAAATTAATGGATAATATTTCGATAAATCGATATCGCCACGTTTTTCGTAAATACGTAGAATTTCAAATAAAGTTTGATCGATTTTTGTCAACTTGGCTCCATAGGCGCCCAAAAGAAGAGGAATATGCGCTTCGTGCATACACGACTCGATATTGACATCAGAAATTGAAAAACAAGATTTTAATAAATTCAAAACAGCCAATTTCACTTCTTTGCCATGTTTCTCTTCGAAAAAAGTTTCGCCGAATTGAGAATGACCAAAAATCAACGGTGGAATAACAGAGGCTAAGGATGGAGAGGAGCCGATTTCAGCCGTCAGAAATTCCAATGTCGACAGAGATGTAAAATGGTCTTTCAAAATCAACTTTGCCTTTTTTGGTGTGGCAGGAGCGGAAAATAAATGATCTTCGGATTTTCGTTTCATTTGTGAAGCTGCCTTTTTGCTAGAAGAGCTATTTTATCTGTTGTGTATCGACCTACGTAGAAGAAATAGGGGACTCAGCTCTTTCAATCGTATCTCTAACCTTTATGAATATGTAAAACTCGCATACGATCCAAATAAGTCACCCTTTTGCTTTAAAATCAATATAAGAATTAGTTTCTCAGCAATACAGAAAAATTTTGTGTTCTTACTGGCCTGGTGTCCACAGCAAGTGCGTTATTCACTTGGTGAGAAATACGTGAAACAGAGAGTCGAGAAACCGCTCTCTTGCAGACAACTTACTGATCGCTCGAATTCGGTCGGCGTGTTGTTGCATGTGTCCCGTGCTACCCGCAAGGCTCCGCTG